>NNCF01126791.1:834815-849156 GCA_002313205.1 Laupala kohalensis
TTTTGCATTATGCATTTATATATTAGTAT
Organism: Laupala kohalensis; assembly: GCA_002313205.1. NCBI lineage: Eukaryota > Metazoa > Arthropoda > Insecta > Orthoptera > Trigonidiidae > Laupala > Laupala kohalensis. Next base: position 834,845 of record NNCF01126791.1, read on the forward strand.
GGATTATTGTAAAGTTCAAGAGACACTTCTTAGAAAACTATTTGTGTTAGTACACTTTAGAAAAAGATATTTATTATTTCACAGCAAATGAGCATAGCTCAGTGGCTGCGATGGTATTACAATATATTGTTTACACATAAAACAGGAAGTAACATGACTTATGGCAATAATTAATATAATATTACACAAAAATACAATGTGATACATAACCATAACAATACAAGACAAGAGATACTCACAAGATACAATACAAAAAGGTACATAAATCATACATAATAATTCCATGATCAAAACAAAATATCATAAATTCAAAATCGAAACAACCAATATGTATGTATGTATGTACGTATGTATGTATGTATGTATATGTAGATATATAGATATACATACACACACGCATGCAGACATACGTGCAGACACACACACAGACACAAAACACTTTGCCTGTTTCCAAACCTTCACTTCACATTCCGAAGCCTTCTTCTGAAAGAGTTTACAGTTTTAGTGAAAGTCTCTAACATTGATGCAGCTAATTTGTTCCACTCAGTAATAGTTCTATTTACAAAAGAAAATTTTCCTACATTTGTGCGCTGTTTTCTTTCCTGTATTATATAATAGTGGTCCAATGGGACAGTTTGTGATACATGAAAGGCATAAGATTTGATGGATTCCCGACCATTTGAAACTGCTCATTTCGTTGTTTCCTTGCAGGCTGAAAGTGAGAAGATATTATTGGCCCAAAATCTAAGAGAGAGTCAAGGAAATGTTGAGCGCTCTGCCCAAGAACTACAGACACTTATTGCTCGTTTGGTGCAGCTGGGTGCTCATGTAGATGCGTTACACCATCTGCGTCAAAAGGCAGTACAGGAGCTTAGTTGTGCAGAGCGACAGGTAGATATTGTAATTTATATAATTTGTTTATACAATTTTTTATCTCTAATGAGAGTGATAGTGTTCTTGATATGTTTTGTTGCAGGGTGCATGGTCTTTTGTGTTGTTGCCACTTTATTTCTGTACAGTGAAATCTTAGTATAACAGACTTCAGTTTTGCATACTTTTCATTTTTATGCATGTGTTTCAGATCCTCATTTAAATTCACTTTAATACGTATACCTTTTTTATCTGAATATAGTCCCCCGCTCATTTTAGGAGGCAAAATTTTGAAGGGAAAAAAAATGAATCTCTCTGAAGTCTCTCTGAAGGAAAATACTCATTCAAAATTCCATGTGAAATGATTGGCTCTGGTAAGTACAGTCTTAAGGACTTTAAAATGAAAAGCTAATTGGTTCGGTTCAACTTCTCCTCTTGACATCACCAGATCCACTCAGACTTCGGTTCTAGTTAGAATTCTTGTGCCGCTGCTTTATTTCAATGAGTCTGAGCATTATTTAGAACTCGCAGTTTGAAGTTAACATCGAAGTATCTTCGATCACCCAACTTTTATTGTGTCGATCACCAGATCCATCTCTCGACAATCGAGCGTCACATTTGGCATGATGATGGCTATTGGTCGTTCCTAGACAGCATGGACCAGTTCTGTTTCCACTTCAAATGAGCGTCAAATCCCACCATCATCGATTATGTTCTTTGTTACACTACTATACAGCATTTATTCGTTCAACTCGTTTTCACCCACGAAACTTTGAATTAGGAGTTTCCCTGTCCTAAACTCCATGGATTTTTGGGAGATTTTTTTTAATGAAAAAGGGGGGACTATATTCACGTTAGTACAGTAATATTTAACATTTAAGAACTTTTTTCTCAAGTCTTATTGCTTTATTATGTGGTAAAACATTCTGTGGGTTTTTGGTGTATTATACAGAATTCTTCTTTTCTTTTTCTTTCTTCATTCATATTTTATCTATAATTTGACATAGAATTACTACAATTTACACTTTGTAACATTTCCTTCTATATTCTGAGCATTTTGATTTGAAAGACTCTCTTGTCTGTAATGCTACACCACAGAGGGCACACAGTGCCTCTGGGATTACCTGGTGCCCTTTCATCTGTTATAGGGGACTTCATGACATGCCTATTAACTGTCATTCAAAACACAATTAAATTGTCCTTTCATATTCAACTTACTTGTATAGTTGTTTTCTTTTTTTCTTCACATTTTGTTGACTGACACAACAAATATTCCAGAGACAGTCGTAAAGTCTGTTAATGGAGTAATTGTGGAAAATTATTTACTCCATATTTTGTAATGTATTGAAATCACTAAAAGAGTATACTAAGTAGAACCAACTTTTTTATCTTGAACAGTATTAAAGGTATAAATACACAATTTTACATTGTAAGTTAGGATAGCACAAAGAACAAGTAAACAAAATTCATGAGATACTGAAGCCATGGGTATCATATCCATTTCCTGCTGGATGATTTGATATGGAATGACCCATCACCCAATGAATATTTTATAGTAGTCACTGCACTTTCCTGAGTCGTTTCTTCATTAAGTGAGTAATTTTGTTAGAAATAATACCACCTAAATTGGAAATAGTACAAGAAGAAGCTCTGATGCAATTTATTTTTTTATGTATTTTTTTTCTGGGTTATGTATTGAACTTATTTGCAGGAATTTCTGCTTATTATAAAGTGCAATGATCAGTACAATGAAATATTTTATGAAATGGATTTTCTTCATATGTTACTGTAATTGTAGAGTCTGAGCTTCCTTTGCAGAGCATTAGAGCAAGGATTCAATTCCCTGCTCTGCTGATCTGGGTGAAGTTTTCATATGGGCTCTTCTTCACCTTCTCAAGAAAAGTTTCATACCTCACACTCCCAAGCAATCCATCTCTCCTTCCCATTTTCTGAAGTGTGGTTATGTGTAAGAAGACCTCATGATCTGAACCCTGCCATCTAGTAAAGAAGATATTTAATAAATATTAAATTATCTTTTCATATTGTTACAATTAATTTTACAAGTAATTTAATAACATTTAATTAATTATAAAATCGCAGGGTTTGTACTAAGATTTTACTTCAAATTTTCTTTACAATTCAATGAATTTTAGAACGTAGATGAATGTGACATTTTCCTTTCATAATAGATAGAAAGTATTATGCAATTTCTATGGGATATCGATGATTATATATAAATATTATGGTATACCAAAACATTTTTTTTTTCAAAATATTACAAAATTAAAACAATATAAACTGAACACTCCAAAATTCATTTTGAAAATAGATGTTAGGGTTTTCAGTTTGTTGAAAACTTTTGCTAAATAGCTGCTTTATGTGTGATATAAGTTATCGAACAGTAATTTAAGATTCAGCTGAGAGTTAGGTTTTTGTGTATTATGGCTGAAACAAGAATTAGATCAAGAATTCTCTTTTTTTAAACATTTTGAGAAAATCATGTAAAATCTAACTATCCTTTCACACAAATATGTCATTTTCATATATTGTAGATTCAAAAGTGTAAAATGCAATATACAAGGCATGCCTGAAATGTCTTGAAAAAACTGTTCGATGAGGACTTTTATCACCTATTTAATTTAATTGGCTGTAATGAAGATTTTTGCCCTCTTTTAAGATGATGGTATTTTTTTGTTTTAGGAATAAGACAATACATTTTCATTGTCTATCAAAAATATTGTTTTACTGTGGTATAATTGTGTGGAAAATGTGCTGATATTATTTTTTGTCTTATGATAGTATGCTGCCCTGGAGCGTCTTAGTGGGGTTTTGTCTCATTATGACAAGTGGTTCTCTCTGACAACCAAGGAGATAGATCAGTTGAGGCAGGACTTACAAGACATTGAACAGGGACTCAACTGCTCCGATGCAACGTTACAACTCCGTACCGAGGTTACCAACTTGAAAAACAAGGTGATTACTTTGCTATTTGAATAAAACTATTTGGTAAGTAGTGACTAGGGTAGGGTAGGGCAGAATAGCAGAATCATCAATGTAAGATATAACAATATCTGAAATATTGAATAGATCATTTTTATAAATTATAAAAAAAAGAAGTCCCAAAATGGTACCCTGAGGTACTCCTCGTTGAACACTGGTGAGCTCACTGGTCACTCCATTTAGACTAACACATTGCAATCTACCTGTTAAGTAGTTTTTTATTAGTTTATGGGCTATTCCATGAATTCCAATCTTTTCAAGTTTACTCATTAGTAGCTCATGGTGAACTGTTTCAAAAGTCTTCGAAATGTCAAAGAAAGTAACTATGGTTGGTTTGTTGTTATCATCCAAATGCAGAAAAACACTTGAAGTAGTTATGGCATCTTTACATCTGAGATATTTACAAAACTTGTTGCCTTCTATTTATTAGCTTAAAATTGTATGTTAAATCAATTAATCTATTGTAAAGTACTAGTTCAAATATTTTTGCAACATTTGAGATGAGCGAAATTGGACGACAATTGCCTTCAGTTTCTTTACTATCACTTTTATGTATAGATACAACTTCAGCTATTTTAAATTATTCTGGACAGTGGCCAGAGGTGAGACATACATTATGTTGGCAATTGGCAGCATAATGTATTGTGCTATTTTTTTAAAGAATTGTTGCATTTAAGTGATCTATCCCTCCCCTAACTTTTAAGATTATTTATGATTTAAAATATTTGTACAGGACAAGTCAGATATAGAAAAATATTATGTCTATTTACAGGGCTGTGAGGTAGAAAATATCTGATTAATTACGTCATGTTGAATGAAAATGGGAGATGGTACAGAGATTTGAACTCGGGACCTACAGTTTAACATGCTGATACGCTAACCAACTGTGCCACTCTGTTCACCTCTGGGCCCAGTCTACCATTGACATTCAACTTGCGAGATCCACAGGCCTCTGAGGTGGTCTCATAGAAACTAGAATCTTCATGTGAGGCACCTCCTTTAGGAAGTACTTGATTGTGGATTGGTATTTTCCAATTCTGGAGATCATAAACATACTGAAATCTCATAAATTGCAGTGAACCTCCCCACCAGGTAGCAGATTAATTATGTTATGTTTAATGAAAATGAGAGACGGGACCAAGAATAAGCGCATCAGCACGTTAAACTGAAGGTCCTGAGTTTGAATCTTGGTCCTGTCTCCCATTTTCATTCAACATAACATAATTAACCTGTCACCTGGTGTTGAGGTTCACCACAATTTAAGAGATTTCTGTATCTAGAAGGTACCTATTTGCATTAAACATTTCAACAGTATTAACAGATTTTTTTACCTATTTCAGAAAAGAACTTATTAAAATAGTTGGCTTTCAACATATTATTGCATAACTTCCTTCCATTAATAGTTATAGATTCGATACTTTGTTTTTACACTTTCTATCAAGTTTTTTGTTAACAAAATTCCAAAGCATTTTGGAATCAGCTTTATTGAGTTTCCCATTCATATTTGTTTTTAGCATAATTATTAAGTGTTTTAAGCCTCTTTTTGTATCCTAAAATCTGATTTCTGAGTATAATATTATTGGGGTCAGCTTTACTTTGTAAGAATAGTTTTTTATCCTATTACAAGATTCTATGAGTGCCCTGGTAATCCAAATTTTCCTTGGTGCACATTTTTTGTCATAATTAATAGTTGCCTTTTCACATAAGGATTGCATTTTGTCAATGAGCTTTTTTGTGGAATAATTAACATCGTTTACATTTTCAAAATAAGACCAATTTTCCTCTGCACAACTTTTCTCAAATTTTGTAATTAATTTTTGTAGATCTCTTTACACTTGGCTCAATCACTATGATTATCAAATAATGATCTGTAATTTTATGTACAAACTTACAGGCTACCATATTAAGACTGCTCTTTACCACTATATGGTCAATACAAGAGCCTTCAGTATTGACGAGATTTGGTCTGGTTACTGTATTGATATAAGGGATGTAACTTTATTCTAGGAATTTATCTAAGTACTTATTGTTAAACTCATTAAATCCGAGTATATCTATATTTGTATCACCAGTTATTAAGTGGTTATCACTATTAATGTTTTCAAGTAAGTATTCATGCAAGTCCTCAACAAAATCAGAACATTTATTACCAAAACACCTATAAACACCCAAAACTTTAATGTTAATATTATCCTGGAGTGTAATTGTGGCACTAATGACGGTGGTGTTACCCTTTTGCTCCAGAGAAACAGTCATTCAGATCCTCCTTGACATATAAGAAAACACCATCTGCTTTGTTCGTAACACTATTATACGAGGTCAGGCAGAAAAGTAATGAGACTGATTTTTTATTTACCAAAGTTTTTATTTTTTTTCAAACATCAATGTTATCCCCTTCAAAGTAGTTCCCTTGGGCAGCTACACACCGATGGAGACGTTGTTCCCACTGTTGGTAGCAGTGCTGGAAGTCTTCAACCGGTATGGTCTTCAGTATGTCCGTTACACTCTTTTGAATGTTTTCTACAGTCCCGAAATGACGACCTTTGACGATATTTTTCAGTTTAGAGAAAAGGAAAAAGTCACAGGGACTGAGGTCAGGTGAATAAGGGGGCTGGGGAACCACAGAAATGCCTTTTGAGGTCAAATATTCTGTTATGGAGAGGGCAGTGTGACATGGGGCGTTGTCATGATGGAGCATCCATTTGTCTGCAATGTCTGGTCTCACGCTAATGACCCTTTTTCTAAGCCTTTCAAGGACGTCTTTATAAAAAACGTGGTTGACAGTTTGTCCTGGAGGAACAAATTCTTTGTGGACGATTCCCCTTCTGTCCAAAAAACAAATCAGCATTGTTTTGATCTTCGATTTGATCATTCGAGCTTTCTTTGGTCGAGGAGAGTTTGCAGTGTGCCACTCCTCACTTTGCCTCTTGGTCTCAGGATCGTATTCAAAAATCCATGATTCATCACCTGTGATCACACGACTAAAGAAATCTTGCTCATTAGCGATTCTGTCAAGAAGATCAAGACACTTGTTTTTTCGATTGTCCTTCTGCTGAATTGTGAGGTTTTTCGGCACCATTTTGGCACAGACCTTTCGCATGTGCAAATGTTCACTCAAAATTTGATGAACGGTAAATCTGTTCAAATTTAATTGTTCACTCAACATTCTTAATGTTAAACGACGGTCTGATCTCACAAGAGTGTTCACACGTTCGATGTTTTCATCAGTTTTCGAAGTTGAAGGCCTCCCTGAACGGTGTTCATCTTCAACGTGTTCTCTGCCTTCCAAAAATGATTTGTGCCAGCGAAAAACTTGAGATCGGGATAAAGAATGTTCCCCATAGGCCTGTTTTAACTTTTCAAACGTCACACTTGCCGATTCTCCAAGCTTAACACAAAATTTAATGGCACAATGTTGCTCCAAATTCCTCTGTTCCATTTTGCTTGACGCACAACCAAAACTCAACTTCACTAATAGCAGTCACAAAAATCACGTAGTTAACGGAAGGAGTTGAAACTCGCACTGAGCTATGGGAGTGTACTGATACATGTGCCCTATCAAGGACAACAGCGCAGCATTGCCAGATCGCTTGTAGTGTTGCCAGTCTCATTACTTTTCTGCCTGACCTTGTATCTATAATAACTCTGGTAGATTGACAAAACCAACAAGCATAATCAGCCATGCTTCTGAGCAGACGAGAACATCAGGCTTTTTATTTAATGAGTTGACAAAGACTTCCAAGGAATTTGTATTTTGACTGGCACTTCTTATATTCAACTGTAGAATACTAAAATTGCACTTCTTGAATTGTTGATTGTTATTAAAGTCTTGAACATAGTCAAAAATATCATTCACAATGAGGTTAAACTCATCTTCAGTATCCATAATTATTTGTAAGTAATGAATAACACTAGTTGGTGAACTGAGGAAGCGTAACTTAACGCCTATGTCTTGCTGAAGAGCTTATTTGATTTTTGAGCAATATAACAAATGCTATATGTCTCAAATTTTGTAATTAATTTCTAAATTAAAGTCTATTTGTTTTGTAAATCTTTATGTTCTATTTGTCTTGCAAAGAGATTGTGACAAAACAGTTGCAAGTATAATATTACTTTAATGTCCACTTCTCCAGTTTAAATTTTTGAAAATTTCTTTAAAGTGGCTCTTTTACATGTAATTGTATTCATTATACATTTTATAAATACACACAAAATTTGTAACTAGAAATTGTACATGTATATATAATTTTAAAAATGTTACTGAAATGGCAGTAAAACTTGTGTATTTTGTCATCTTAACAGTTGCTGGATGCAGAGCAGTGGGCTATAGAACTTCAGGGAGATGCTCGTCTTCTGGGAGAATTGGCAGGTGATGCTGGCAGCTCACTGGACACTGCTCATGCCGATTTGCAGTCCATCAGTGAAGAGTTGGCCCAGTTGTACCACCACGTGTGCACTGTGAATGGAGAGACACCCTCCAGAGTGCTGCTAGATCACCAGAAACATACAGCAACAACTCCTAGTGAGTTCTTGACCTTTACTTATACAAATACAAATTGATTTCATCACAATCTAACTAGATGATCTTTTCTCAATGCCTTGTAATTATATCTGAACTTTACTTTGTAAAATCTATTGCAGCATCATTATAAATAGAAGCATATTATAAAAGTTTAATGTGTATGTTTCATTTACACATTATTAGAATTCCTCAATATGGCTGTTGTAAAAGTATAAAGTGGGAAAGTAGACTAAAGAAAAAAACCTAGCCAAGGAAACATTTTTAAGTTTTTAAGGTAGGTATTAAGTTGGATGTCGAATTGAATGAAAAACTGGACTTGCATCAAAATTTCAAATCAAACTGTGTTTCAATATTTTTCTGTGAATCGTTCGGGATACAGAAGCAAGAACTGAAAATTAGAACCTACCAATCCCTAATTTTAAGAGTTCATATTTCCTCCTGTTTCTCCAAGATTACGATGTTTCAGAGCCTTCTTTTCAGAAAGTTGTTTCTTCCATGATGTTGGTCAAAAAGTTTTGAATTTCACGGACTAAATGTGAACAATCTGTGTTTATGTATTTCAGCTGCAGGTGAACAAGTTGTGTTGAATGCACCAGGTGAGGACTTCACATTGTCCAAAATAGAGCTGCTACGTAGTCGCCTGAAAGCAGACATTCCTCTTAAAGACTTAGAGGCTTTAAACGATGCGGCAGCTATGGCTAAAACAGTTGAGACTGTGAGAGATCAGATCAAGCATCTGCGAGCAGCTGTTGAAAATACTATAGAGCGCTCTACTGCACGGCGGGGCAGCCTTGCTACTGATGGTAAATAGCTTTAACCTTTAAAGATGGAATAGACAAAATTTTTGATCATTTTTACTAAGTTGCTATAAGTGAATAATCAAACTAATTTTTTATTATAATGGGATTAAATTAAAAGAACCTCTTGAAATTGGCAGAATCTCTCGCATTTGTATGGTAAGCTTTGTGAATAATGAACAAAATAATTGTATTTCTAAAATACAAACTCAATATCTCTAAAATTGTCCACACCCTCAACTATGACTGAAATTTGTAACTATAACTTGTAGCAAAAACTACTAAACAAAATTTGAATTTTAGGGAAACTTACAATATACTCCATTTACAGAAACAAAGATTTAAAATAACCCATACTTAATAAACATCTGCTTAACAGTGTTCATTATTTAATAAAAATAAGGGAAAGAATCAAATGAGATGATATTATCATCACTTATTTAAAATGATCAAAACAAGGAAATATTTCAAGTCACACAAATTTTGATAGAGAAACACAAGTTTCTCCATTGTGAAGTGTTGCCTGAAGTCGAGTATGATCTCAGAATTAGAAAATCCTTCAGCGACTACCTCAGTGGCTAGAATACATTGGAAGAGATTATACTGCAATCAGACTGAACTAGAAGCGATGTCTGAAGTGAGTAGTTTTATGAAAGAGTGATGTGCCAGTGGTGGAAACTTAATTTAGAATTTCTCATGGCTCCCAAAAATGCTATGTACAATTCATCGCAATGAGTATGATTCACATGGTTAAATTGTATGCTCTCCTATATCTAGAGGCCTTCAGGCTGCACCCCCTACGAAGTTTTTTTCATTGAATGGAATTATTCCTCAACTCAATGGAGTATTAATCAAGTTTTGAATTCAATTTATAAAGATTTCATCAACATTTTCAGAATGTTTATATCCTATGGAATGTTTGGAACAATTCCAATTGCTAATTGTGAGAGGTCGTTTTTAATTTGGAAAAGGATTAAAGTTATGTATAGAACTAGTAATTTATGGATAGATTATACTACGATAGTGAAAAGAATGTCATAGATGATAAATTATCTTCTTAAGGTTGTACTTCATGTAAGTCTTGTCAAAAGTTAAAGGACTTCATATAATTCATGAACTTCCTATTATGAAATATTGTGATTTCTTTTATTTAGTAAAATTTGTTTCAAAATAGTTTGATAGGTACGTTTAACCATTTTAATATGTATATGGTTGTAAATTATAAAAACTCATTTGAATTTTCAAACTTTTAATCTAACTGTGAGTGGATTGCAACTTACAGGAGACAAAATCTTCAAATTTAAACTATCCTGTAAGGTACCAATCTATGATGATAATACATCTTCAGCATATATTAGATCACATGGAATTAGTTGCATCCATTAAAACATTAATTTTCTTACAATATAAACAAAAGTAATTCATGATATTTTATACATTATTTGCAGCAATGTGGCATTTTAATTTTTCAATTTGGTAGCATTGTAATTCATAGCTGAGTATGTTTCTTGTAAACATCATGTAAACAGATGAAAGGTTTGAGGTTACTTCTGACGTTAATTATTCGAAGAATTTCTTTAAACTCTTCTCGTTTTATGTGGAAAGGCAAAGATGTCTCTGAAATAGTATTCCAGCGAAGAATAGCTCAAAATTATTTATTTCAAATGAAATTTGAAGGAAAGAAAAATTATGTCAATGTGCTCATCTATTGGAACTACAAGTATGTGGAAAGATAGAGGGTATGTCATTAGTTTTTGCACTCTGGTGGTGAACGATAAAAGTGGTTGGCTTGGTAAAGAGGAGAGTTGTTACTTTTCTGTACTGTAATCTGAGTAGCTTGACATGTTTTTATTGTATAGAATATCATTTTATCATTTCAGGTCCTGTGACTTATGATTGTCATAGGGTTTGATTATTTTCAGAATACAAATGATAATTTCAGAAAGTTTTAAGAAATTCCTGCATTTGCTTGTTTAGTTCTTTTTGATAAAGTTGAACATTAGTGAAATTCTATAAGAGACCATGTTAAATTAAAATTACAATAACTCAGAAACATCTCATGAAGGTCATGAAACTTTGTCCTCTTGTTACCAGTTATAATATCACCAAGTTTATAAAATATAATTAAAATCTGGCATATTTGAGTTTATGTGAAGTACTACCTTAAGCATTGCTGGGTATTATATTGGAAGTTTTATGAGCCATTTATTAATGTCGGAATTCTTATCATATTTTTTATCACTTTCATGTTTAAATTTGTGTATCACCTTGTTAGTGTAATATCACCATATTTTTAATTTATTTTTCATAGTAACTTTAACTAGCAGATGAAAAAATGTTACCCTTGAAGTGACCCCATCACAATTGCTGCCCTTGCCTAGTGTGAGTTTTTCATCCAGCTACTGCTGGCACTTTCTGAAGTAATATTTTCTGAAGTAACCACTCATTGTGTATATGGCTTCCATTTCCCATTTTGGAACCAACTGTTATCGAACTCCCTGTAGTTATATCTTCAAAGATTGTTTCCTACATTTTTTGTCTTGTAGAAAGTTTCAAAAAATGTTTTGCTTCTTATGTAAAATGAAATAAAATCTAAATGGTTGTGTTTTTGTACAGCTTTAGTGAGTGGTTCTAATGATTCACGTGAAGGCGAGCTTCAGGAACTTCAAGAACAGGTGATTAAGCTCAAGTCTCTCCTGAGTACAAAGCGTGAGCAGATAGCTACACTCCGCACTGTACTTAAGAGCAACAAAAATACCGCAGAAGTGGCACTTACCAACCTGAAGAGCAAGTACGAAAATGAGAAAGCAATTGTCTCTGAAACAATGATGAAGTTACGGAATGAACTGCGCTTATTGAAGGAGGATGCTGCTACTTTCTCCAGTGAGTTATTGATCCTTCATTTTTCTCTGTATGTAATAGATTTCCTTATTTTGGTGCTTGAATCATCATTTTTATATTTTCAATTTTGTTTCCTGCATAATATGATTTTGAATTTGTTAAAGATCACAGTTTCAGAGTTGAATTCATTTATCTGAAGTCCTAAAAATGAGTTGATTTAATGTATGTGATGGAATGAAATTCTTCCAACTCATAATACCGAATTATAATGGATGTAACATTTGGTATGGTGGTAGATGAAAATTTGGCTCTATAATAGATATTCCCTTAATTTGAATTATTTTGCCTAATTTCATGAGTGTTGATTTATTGATGTGTCATAATTTAAAACCTTTCAAGGGTATGTATACAAATCTTGAGTAATCATGTTGAAAACCACAGATATATGCGATATTATTATTGTGATGACTTCTTTTGGTGTCGGCTTATCCCTTGAAGTGAGTTAGTCCATATTGTGACGGGATACAGAGGAGGCCATTCTTTTACTTAAATTTTCTCATATTCACTTTGTTTCATCTTCATAACTTTTTATCTTCTCTACTGGTCTTCTCTGTATGTTGATCGCTCACCCATGTGTTTGCCGTGCATGGCAACCCGTGTTGGAGGGAATTGGTGTGCTGGTGAGTTGAGGGGTCTGTGCAACTCTACAGGGATCTGTATGTTCACGACTGCCAATAAGCTTGCTTTGGTCTCGGCCTCTTCTAGACAGGCGATCAGGGGTTAACCCACTCTAGATCAATCGGCTCGGGCTAGGTCTCTCACTGGGCTGCAGGGTTGGGTGGTCGGGACACAAGTGACCTGCTTGCTAGTCGGTGGCATTGGTGCAAACATGTGCATGTCTCCACTATACGTCCGTGTCAACCCTGGCACCCCTGTGAAGTGTCCCCTTATTGAACTTCATGATGGATGGGGAACACAAGGATTAAAAGTAAGTCCATTGATTTGGCAAATTTAACCCCCTCTTTGCCCACTTCCTCTCAGAAGAGGCGATTAGTTGGAATTGATTTGAACATTTTTTTGTAAGGATAGCGACAGGCTAACCAAATTTTGCTTCCTTGTTATGAAATGTATTGAAGAAGGAAACACTTATAAGTCGGTTAGTGTGGTAAAAGTAATCGATGAGAAAATTGGGAAGCTACAATCTTTCAAGTCTCAGCGGTATGGTGAAATTCTGCTGGAGGTACGTACAGACAAGCAGATAAACTCCATCATGTCATGGAAGGAAATTGCTAATCTGAAAATTAAAGTTTCTACACACCCCAGCTTGTACTTGTGCAAAGGTCAACCACAATGATTTTCCTCAAGAATCAGATGAAGATCATAAGGCATTGTTCAAATCCACAGAATCAAGAGGAAGATGCAGAGAATGTTTGTCCCTACTTCCACTTTTGATCGACCCTCTCTTCCAGAAACCATATCTTGTGGCTTCTATACTCTGCGTGTCCACCAATACGTAACGAACCCTCTTCACTGCTTTATGTGCCAGAGATTCGATCACACACTGGATCCCTGCAAATCCTCCTACGATGTTTGTGTCATTTGTGGTAAACCACCACATGAGTCATCACCATGCTTGTCACCTCCACACTGTGTAAAATATAAGGAGAGTCATCCTTCAAATTCAAACACATGCACAAAATTTATCAACGAGAAGGACATCCAAATGATCCATGTTAGAGGTAGGATGCCTTTCCCTAAGGCCAGGTGTCGATATGTGATTAAAAATCCAATAACAATGACAAAATCATTTACAACAGCCGTCAGTGCATCAAAACCTCCTACAGCTTCCTTTGGCCGTCTGGTGGATATGGAGGAAGTGCAGAATCCGCAGATGTGCGACTGGAGTTCAGACATCATTTGATGATCCTTCCACCTTCAAAGAGGAAATTGTGGGATGTAAAATAATTACACCAACCAAGTTCAAAGAAACTTCAAAAAAGTCAGCATCTTCCTTGACCTCCTCAACCACTCCCACCCAGATATCGAAGTCTGCCGGGAAACAAACTCCCCAAAGTGCATCTCTGTTCATCCTTGGCAGAGAATTTCTCGTTTCCCAAAGTCCTGTATAGCTGATTCTTTAGTCCACGTATTTCCCGTTGGGTATATTTTGCAAACGTTTACTCCCATTTACGTTACGGCATTACCTTCTGGGGTAATTCCGGTCAGAGTATTCAAACTTTCAGAATTCAGAAGAGGATAGTTCGGATAATTTGTAAATCTCA
>NNCF01126791.1:849257-871305 GCA_002313205.1 Laupala kohalensis
GCTTTATACGAAACAGTCTCGTTTACGAACACAATACTCGCAATAGTAATAATATTCATCGCCCTAGAGTGTCAACCACTCTTTGCCAAAAACCATTATCATTCGGGAATCGTTCTATACAAATCCCTGTCCAAGAATATAAAAGACATTATGAAATTGAATCTGTTCAAATCCGCGGTTAAGAACTACCTCCTGCACCAGTGCTTCTACACTGTAAAAGAATTTATTGATTTTAATAAAAGTTAAATTCGTGTTGTACTTTATCACGCCATTGCTGTAGTACTTTTTAAACAACTTATAACAATTTCAAAAACTATTTTCTTGCATGATTGTGTTGTCTTATGGCTCATATTAATTTAGTTTTATGTGTACTCAACTTTGGCACGGTTGTGTACATAAATTCTGTAGCCCCATCCTGGCCTGGGTTTTTCTCCGTTTTTCCTTCTGGTAGAGGCGGATTTATCATACAGGTTCTCTAGGCTTTGTCTAGGGGCATGTTTATTGTAACAATAAATCGTGAATTTAGTGGGGGGTTTTCAACTCTTATGATTTTTAAACACTATACTCAGAATAATCTATAGTTCGATAATAACTTGTACATGTAATTTTTTGCATAAAATTACAAACATATTGACATTCTATTAGTTTTATAACTCGCAGCTAACTTTTTATCTTATCTAGGAACTTATGCAAAAAAAATTTTGAATCCGCCTCTGCCTTAGGGCCCTTGATCGGAATTGATGGGATGGTCCCTTGCTTGCTTCTGGTGAGTAAATTAGTTTATTGTCCTCCACATGGTCATATGCAGTTTGTACTGTTTTTGACAATAAATTTATTATTTAATGTCAGATTGAAATCTTCTTGGCTCAACTTCCCGTAGTGCATACATTTTTCATTGCTTTCTCTTTCTCCAAGGAACAGAAATACTGGACTTTCTATGTCCGACAGTGATCCTCTTTTCTGCAGTGATCATGGTGACTCTCCCAGGGAGAGGGCCAATGCGAAATTTGACTGAGTGGATAAGAAAAAGTCAAGACATTGCAATATGAACAGATAAAAACCAGAATATGGCTCCTCTCTCCTGGAATCTGAATGGTGGTCACGTCTGTTCAGAAGACCTCAAGCATTTATTGTCCCATTGTGATCCTCAAATAGTGTGTTTACAGGAAACTCATCTTTTACTGAAACACTTTTTTCTCATTCTTTCTTCTCGTGATTATATCCTTTATAGGGTGGACTTAGATGACGGTTGCCATGCACACGGTGGCGCTTCTGTGCTTGTAAACACTGAAGTCCATGCCTCATAGCCGCTGATGCCACCATCCCTAAATCATCATGTAATCCAAGGCCCACTTGCATGGTGGAATTCGGATTAAGTGAACGCAGGCAGTGCTAGAAAGAAAGCTATAGCGCGGCTTAACTAGTATCCCACTGTAGAGAATCTCATTGAGTTTATAAGGTGCAGAGCCAGAGCAAAAAGAACTCTTTGAGAAACTAAGTTGTCCTCCTGGAAAGCTTACATTTCATCCCTTAGAAGCTATATCCCATCATCAGTCATATGGCAGAAAGTTTGTAAACACAAGGCTCGAAGCCCTCCTTTTCCATCCCGTCTCAATGTAAGTGGGCATCTTCAAACTTCACCCAATAGTTCTTGAGGGACTTGCATTCCACTATGAAAGAGTCCTTCTGTTTTTCTCCATTGTTTCTGTAACAGAAACCATGTGCAACGAAGTGTTACTTGGAGTTTTCCGGTTGCAGAGGAGAGGAATGTAACATTCCTTTCTCAATGACGGAGCTAACCTCTGTCCTTGCATCTTAGAAAGATTCAGCCCCAGGTCCTGATCAAATACATAACACTATGCTAAAACATCTTCAAGAGATGGGCATGAAATTCCTTCTGTAACTATTCAACCGTACTTGGAATGATTATCTCTGCTCAATGGCGTGAAGACTCTATTATTCAACTTCTGAAGGAGGCAAAAGATCGATCCAATCCGTGGCACTTTCGACCGACTTCTCTGCCAAGCTGCATTTGCAAATTTTTAGAAAGATTGATCAATCGTCGCCTAGTTTGGTCTCTGGAATCACGAAAACTTGTGATAAATATCCAATGTGGTTTCAGAAAACAGCAGTCAATGCTGGATCACCTTGTTGCATTGTCATCCACCATCTCATCAGCGTTTGTATTGAGAGACCTTCTGGCCATTTTCTTTGAGTTGGAAAAGGCATATGACACCACCTACGCATATTGCTCTCGTGGGGTTTCCGGGTCGTCTTCCTCTGTTCCTGGAGATCTTATCTGGACGGTCTTTCTGCATTCACTTTGGTGATCAGTTATCATCCAGTCACCATTTGAATACGGTATCCCACAGGGCTCAATGCCTAGCGTTAGTTTGTTTGCCATAGCCATAAATAGTATTGTGTCAGTGGTTCGAGAACCGGTACATGTGTCCCTCTTTGTTGACGACTTCGCTATCTACTGTTTGTCCAGCAGCATCTCTCTCATCCAGAGGCAACTTCAATTGGTTTTAAACCGTTGGCATTGGAGCATGTCCCCCGGCTTAATCTTTTGTATGTCCAAGTCATGCTGTATGCATTTCTGCGGGATCTACCTTGCTCACAATGGTCCAGATCTTTTACTTGATGGCCGACGTCATCCTTTCGTAGACTGCAAAGTTTATAGGTCTCACGTTCGACAGCACACTGACTTGGCGCAATAACATGTGTAAACATCAATTCCGTTGTAACTCATCCCTGAACCTCTTTCGCTACCTAAGCGTATCATAATGGGCTGTAGACCACACTTGCCTTCTACGTCTGTGTAGAAGCCTTGGTTGTTTATTATTCGATTACGGCAGTATTGTATATACCTCTGCTACACTATTTACTCTTAGGCCCCTTAACAACATCCACCATGCAGGGGTTCGCATTGCGACCGGTTCCTCCACACCAGTTGAGTAGACTGCTTACTGGTAGACACTAGCGAACCATCCCTCAGCAGAAGACGCAGTATTTTACTTGGGAGTGAAACTGATGGGGGGTTTCAGATCACCCCACGTGCCAACTCATCCATTCTCCCAAATTTTGTTTATCTTACACTGCAAGACCTTCGTTACCCCGCCCAGAGGGTGTCCGCTTTCAAAATCCACTGGAGGAAAATGACATCATCCTACCTCCTCCGGTGAAATACCCACATTCCCTCACCCCACCGTGGTCCCTCATTCAATCAGCTACCACCTTTCAACTGTCTCAACTTTCAAAGTAGGACTCTTCTTCTCCTGTGTACCAGCGGCACTTCAGAGAATCAGCGGCAATTCAGAACGTATTTCGATCATACGTTCATCTGATGGTTGACCCATGAACGATTCCGTGTGTTCTGCTTTCCACTGCCATAATGCCACCCATTAACTTGTCGGACCAACTGTTTTAAACGAATAAGTTATCAGAGACCGAAAAATTTTGTCGATCCTTGTGGATGACCATTGTGTTATTAGAATCAAACACCAACCAACTCAGCCTCATATACGCAGCGTACAGTGTTAGATGAGATGACATATTAAGATGAATGCTCTGACGAGACCTAACTGCGTAACAGTGTTTTAAGATGCAAAAGTAATCTAACAATATCTCTGCATAAATGTATCGGAGTTGGTGTTTGAATGCTTTAATCTTGAAAAAAAGTCATCTTTTTGTCCTTTTAGCCATGGGCATGCCCTTCAATTAAATTATCGCACAATCGCCTTATCGTTCAAAGACAAATCGAACGTTTGGCAATACTGATGTGTGCACTGTTAATCCCGACCAGTTTGTAAGAGTGTTAACCTATTTTCCGCGAAGTTTCTCATATTTTGTACATCGTTGCCTATGTCACTGAGCGGACGTAACCGAATGCTTGGGCGATAATGCCTATTAGATGAGACTTCGCGGGAATTTCCTTGGTTGTCTCTTACAAACTGGATGTGGTTGTGGGGGAATAATATTTTGTCTACTATACGCGGTAATACCCTTCAACGGAAACACATGCGTTGTTTCCATACGGTCGCCCTCGGGACCTCGGATATTGTCAACTTAAAGCGGGTCTCTTATAACTGGGCTCCACTGTAGGTTAAAGGAAGAAGTTGACTTTCCATTGAACATTTTAGTAACTACTAATAGGAAAACAAATCTTTAAGTGTGTGGGAATGATGGAAGAATTGTTTGTTGATCAACGTACACTTTTCCTTTCACTCAATTTCTATGAAACGAGTGCTTGAAAACTTTTGTTACAGGTCTGCGAGCTATGTTCGCGGCGCGCTGTGAGGAGTACGTGACTCAGGTGGACGAGTTAGCACGGCAACTAGCAGCAGCGGAGGACGAAAAGAAGACTTTAAACCAGCTTCTGCGGTTAGCGGTTCAGCAGAAACTGTCCCTTACCCAGCGCCTTGAGGAGTTGGAAGTGGACCGGGAGATGCGGTCCGCGCGGAGGCACGCAGCTGCGGCGGCAGGTGGCCGAGGGCCGGGTAAGACGCGCTTCCCGGCGCCTGGTGTCCGTGCACAGCCCAGTGCTCACCACTAGCCCCGCCCGCGACCCCGCTTCGGGTTCGCCTGCGCCCTGGCGCTCGCCTTCGCTCTTGCTGCATCGTGATTGCCTCAGTCGTCGACGCGATCTCTTTCAGTTCACTGGTCGCCACTGCCACCGCCCTCGTCATCTCTGCACTTGGTGTCTACGTCTCAGAGGAACGGTGCTTCATCGTTTGTATATTTTGTGGCCATTGTTGAGGCTGCAAAATGACGATTATTGCACGCCGGCTAATTGCTTGGATATCATTTGTCCTCCTCTCTGCAATGTGTTTTAATTTGCTTAGAGCAATGCCCTCTCAATCAAAATAGATTTTGCCCGCTACTATTTTGATTGAGGTAGATTTGGGTACAGGCATTTTGGATTTAAATTCATGCATTAATCTTGTTTCTTGTAGCTGCATGCTAATAAATACTCCTACCTTTGGAATCCTTGTATTAGGTTGAATTATGTTAACTGGCTGCCTTGTATGTTTTAAGATAATAGCAATCAGGAGTAGTTATTCCTATTGTTAAATTACTGTTGTAGTTCTTCTATTGTTGCTTTATGAACACTACATTGTGTTACATTGACACACATGCTCTTCTCTCTATTTGTTGTGTTAGTTACGCAAAATCTTCATTTAGTTGACTAGTTGCTGTATTTGCTTTATGAAAATCCTATTTTCTTAGAAAATGTGTTTGCTGAGCAATATTGTAGTTGCTGACGATTTTTTTCTTTTAATTGAATTTTATGAAATTTTAGAAGTTTTTAATGTAGATTTAAAAAGAAGACATGAAATATGATTCATATTATGAAAATCCTATCAAAGAAATTAAATTGTAATGAAATGTTTTGAATTCTGGGTTTCATTATGAGTTTTCCACCAAACTAGTATTTTTGCCTGATTAAAAAATATGTATTTCTGCTCCAGTAAACCAAGTGTTAACCCATAATTTAGTGATCTTTATTAAAAACATCCAAGAGATGAATAAATCTGAACACAATGAAGAAGAGTATGCAGATTGGCAGTTTTCTGGGGATATTTTTTATTGTTTACGTACACCACCAATGATGTAGGAATATGTTAAATACAAGACATATTGATTCCTTTTTCAGAAAATTTTGAATATAAGATGTGCCTTGTATAAGAATATATGAGATGAATTCATTTCCTTATTTTTACTTTGAGTTTGTATATATTTCAATTGATTATTTGTTGAAATTAATCTT
The DNA here is from genome assembly GCA_002313205.1 of Laupala kohalensis. NCBI lineage: Eukaryota > Metazoa > Arthropoda > Insecta > Orthoptera > Trigonidiidae > Laupala > Laupala kohalensis. The sequence continues at coordinate 855,028 of NNCF01126791.1, forward strand.
GGATTGTATATCCTTGGAAACACTTTTACCCTCTTTGCTTTTCTATTGCTTTTACAAGATTCTCTCTCTCTATATATATATTTTCCTATGGTTTTACTTTATTTCATACAGTTCTCCTGATTTCTATGTTCAGATTATTTTACAAAATTAAGAGTTGTATCTTCCTTCCCTTTATTTATTATCTTAAGTTCATCATAAAATTAATATAACATTTTAAGTTAGTACAAAAGGACTTAGTGAATTACAGCATTTAAGTTATTGGCAGAAGAAAAAATTAAAAATAGTAGATAAAACTTCCCTCTCTATAATAATAGACTATGATTTATGAAGATTTTTTGTTGGTACAATTTTTTTCTCTTTATGTGATATATGGCTCATTTGCTGCAATAGTATTAACTCAAAAGTGTTTACATAGTTATTTTTTAATTACGCACCATGTGCTCAAATGCTTTCCTTGTTTTATTCCTTAGAGTACTTTTCTTATTCAGAGTTCACGGGTTATTTCATGCTTCATTTGTATTATACCAATGGTATTTTTTGAGGAATATGAATTTATGAATTATGTCTCCTGAATAGTTAGTATTTTTGAAAAAAATTACTGTTGCAACATTTTGTACCTTTCTGATGGATATTGTGACTTGATTGCAAGTTGAGTGCCAGCATGTTTTGCATTTGTACTAAATAGGACACATAAGGTATTAGATTGAAAGTAGAGCTAAAGGAAAGGAAATGATATGACTACAATGAAATTAAAAAATTATATTTCCCCCTCTGGTTTATTGTTAAAAAAACTACAAACTTCGTTTCTTAGTTGTCATATTCCGTAATTTAAAAATACCCTGATATTTAACCTATTATTCTTTACCTCGCTTCCTCATCTTGGAAAATATCATACTCTGTATTAAATATTTCAACTTGTTTCCGAGGTAAATAAATTGCTATTGTAAAAGTGGTGTATTTTATGAGTTTAACTTACATTGAAAAATTACATCGATAGGAGATTATGATTATTTTATTAACGTCTACCGTCATATTTAAAATGTTTATTTGACGACCTTTTTATGTTAACTTTGTATTCCGTAGTTAAGAAACACTATTTCAAACTTTGCTCGGGTGACAATAAATATGAATCATGACTACGTGACTAATTGTATAACTTTTAGTCACATTGGCATGATCCATATTTATGACCTCAGCCAAGGTTAAATTTGTATGGTGTGAAAAGTCTACATAAAAAGGTCACCAATTAAGATTTTGTAAATTGTTTATGTAACTTTCTTTGTATTCCATGTTCGTGAATCTATGGATCGAGTTATATTGTGTAAATTTTTTTAATACCTGGACTTGAATGAGCTCTGAGTAGGTTTTGGCATCTCCGTTCATTGAAAGGGGGCATGCAATTAGGAGGATTGATTTTGACTTCTTCTAGATTTGCATGTGCTCAAGAGAACTACTTAAACTGGAGTAAGTATTCCAGAACATAATGATTAATATAGTCAGCATGTCTATGTTGGTATCCTTATCCTTTGTATCCATTTGCCTGACAGAAAAAAAACACTGAAGTATCTTGGAAGTGTTTGTGGCACTCAGCATGGCTAACAGTACACCTTGTCAGAGAGGAGGAATTTCACGATGCACCCCATTTGAACTCTAATCTGCCAATGTGGATATGACAATTTTGTTCTATTCTTACAATAAGAATAGTGTTGACTTGCTCATTTCACAAAGTGCCAATGGATTTGGCAGTTGTGCTGTTAAGTTTTAATGCTTTTGAGGACCAATGTGTGCACACCAAAAGATGAATCTCTTCTTGATGTTTATCTTCATGAACTTAACAAAGTTTGTCCTGGAAATTGCCATGAAGAGTGGATTGCAAGCCATATCATTCGTCTAAAAGGTCGTGTTGTACTTTATTGTATGTGCAGTATTGATTATTGTGTGATAAAACTTGTCTATTTGTTGTTTAAGTGATGCAAGTATTGAATGTAGCTGAAGTCAAGGTGTTTTATGTACGTGTTGTATGCTCCTATAGATGCATTCTATCTGTTTCATCTATAGGTACAGTCTTTTGTAGCCAAGCATTTTCACAAAGCATCTTTTTGCATACTTATCAAAATTGCTCTTCCAGGTTTTGCGACAAGTACTGTATTATAGTGAATTATTTTTGGCCACATTAAAAAAAATTAGGGAACGTGAAAGACAAAAAGTTAAACTTGTGATTAAAATATTTAGCTTATTGACAGAGCTAACACCTGTTTCAGAGCAGATATTAAATTAGTACTAGTCTTATTCCTTTATTTTTATTATTAATAAGCTCTTGTGGTGCATTGAGTGTACTGTTATAGAAATAGTTTGGCCTTGAAGAGTAGGCAAACCTTCTCCTTCCACACCAAGAGAGTCTTGGGAGCAGCTTTGCAATCTCCTAAGCATTCTACTTCTTGGCCTACAAGGTTGTGTTTAAATCATCACCGATCCTAAATATTGAATATTTTGTTATAAATGAAAATAAATTGCACTTTCTAAAATATATTTCAAATTAACACATTTTGTCACAACATATATATTTTGGGATGGGCAAAGAAAATATTCTTGCCTTTTCGATATTGTGAGGTTGTAACTTGTCCTTTATGACGCCAAAACTTTGGATCTAGTATCTTCCCACTGCTCCATTCCGGAAGTCCATCTCCCCTCTGTGGTTGTGTCATACGCATCCGAGCCATTCACGGAATGGAGCTACCGTCCCCTTGTAGCATAGATTAATAATAAACCAAAGCCTCATGTCATCTATCATGTTGTTTGGGTGTGTTATTTGTGTGGTTGAATGTGTGAATTCATAGAGAAAAATAAATTATAGTGTCTGTGAAACAGCATTTATTATACTGTTGTTGTTAAATGGTTGGGCCATGTCTGATAGTTTGAGACCTATCTTTGTAGCTGTTCTGTATTTGTGTTTCTATTTACTCTCGTACTTAAGGTAAATTATGTTGTTATTTATTTATCTAGCATGCTAAGTGCTTGATTCCAACTGCAAATATGCTGTTAAGTATGTTTGTTGTAATTAGTGTCAGTGTAGCTATTAAGATGAAAGAACTTTGTCTTGTTATAGTGATCTAGAGTAAACTAACACTGGATATAACTTATTGAATTATTTTAATTAGATTTTAACCATGTTGTACACCTATTTTGTATCAAATCTGGAAAAGTATTGTTAGTCTGTGCCGATGGTGCAGTATAATTTTTATTGAGTAGGCCAAGATTCCAAGACTGACAATGTAATAAATATTGCAGTTTCATTTATGAAACACTTGGTTTGCTGGTGCCAAGAATGAAATTAGATTTTGATGTTCAGGAGGTAATGTTTTCTAGACATACATACTTAATAATTTTCCTTTTCTTTCATTTAAGCATAGAATTGAATAAAAAGTGATTGTGCATTTTAGTTTTTTAATTGATAGTAGCTGGTGAGATGTTACTAAATGAAGATATCTTGCTAGTAACTGACAAGATGTTTTAAAATATTCATGTTTTTCTTCTTTAGCACTGTCACAGTTGCTATTGTTTCTGCGTTGGCCAGTCTTCGATATTTTGTTCTTTCTTTCATTAATTATCTGGTATAAGAAGGTAAAAAGAATAGCTAAGTGTAGCTGGATTGTGCAATACATGTCTTTGTTGTAAATTAAAACCATTTAATTACTAAGAATCTTTGCAATAGTTTGTACAATTGATGTATATTTTTATTAACTTTCAGCTAAAAGTGGCAGCTATTCAGATTTCTTAGTGTAATAACTGATATGATATTTTATTCTTTTATGTTATCTTGGATACTTCTTTCTTACTGGGATATGGGTTGACTCTTAAGATTAAGGAGGTGGTGATGTGGGAATTAGTTACTTTCTCTTAATTTGCATGTTATAGACATTGAGATTATATTGATTATTTCATTGCATGACTGGTTCATCTACTGACATGTGATTCATAAATTTATTTATTAAACCTGACTTTCATGCCTATTATATTTGTTAATTTGTTTTGAGTTGATGTAGCTACATAAACTACCATCCATATTGCCAGTCATTATTGACCCTTTAGGCACATATTACGAACTGAATAAACTAAGTATGATATTATATGAGGTAATGTAAGGGATATTATTGGCAATAAGAGTCAAGAAGCTTCATTAAAATAGAGATGAAATGGGACAGTATGATCGGCATTTGTGTAAAAATTCTGTAAATGATGTTTTGAAATATGTTTCTAGAATATGGTTTATGTCATAAATCCTTTGGTGATAAATGAAACAAATTTTTTAGAGATTGAGATATTACTAAAATAAATCGGAGCCATGGATGAAGCATATCTGTTCTTAAGAAGCATCTTTTAACAACAAAATTGATGTAAATTGACCAATTTTACATCAAATCCGTCTTGTACTTGCCATAATTGAACATTATTTACAATAAAGGAAGAAAATAAGTTTGCCTTCCCTTGGATAATAAAATTGAAAAGATCCATCCTACTGGAACAAGATTTCTTCTGTGAATAATTATATTAAAGAATATCTATGGTTATTTGGAGAATTCCTAATATAATGGGATTTGTAAAATAAATGCTATAAATAAAATATACACTATTTACAACTATTTTTATGCTGTCGTTTTTTATCCTAGGTTATTTTTGTAAATGCCATAATATTTACAACAGAAGCATCTTCCCAGCTCAGACAATCTAGGTGAGGTTTTCAGATTGAATTTTTCCCTTTCCTATTCCTCCTGGCTTGTGTTAATTCCATCCCTTCTGACTCCCCAGTATTTTGATTTCTCTCCGCCCACCACATCAAATAGTGTTTTGGCGGAAGAGCAGGTCTCATGTGACTTACCACATCCAAGAGGATGACCTGTGGTGTAGTGCCTAGCATACTCGCCTTCTACCTCTGGTGTCGCTGGTTGTCCTGTCTGTTCCAAGTGGAATGTGCAGTGGTGGACGAAATGGTGTTTGTGGCAGGTTTTCTCTGGGTGCTCCCTGCCATTCATTCCACCACAACATTCACTCATCATTTCACCTCATTTGCACGTCATCCTTGTCATAAGGAGGCCGTCTGAAAACAGGCAGTGGTCATGTGCAACGACCAGGGCACAGAGGAGCCTCAATGCGGTGTCCCTGAAGCAGCAAATACTGTTAGAAGTCGTCTACTCCAGAAGCAATTCTGACACGTTATTATCATCACCACATCCAAGATCAACACATCAAACTGGTAAAATGAAAGATAGATTGTCAGGCATTTTCATAAAACCCATTATTAATAAAAAAATTAATGATAAAATTAAAAAATAAATATTTTAACCTCGAGTAGGGGGGTGGACCTGGTATGTATTAAACTGTTATAAAAATAAAAAATGTAGGAAGATTAAGAAATGCAAAGTACCTATACAAATAAATATTAAGCAGTGAAATCTGGAGGTAAGTACACCTAATAATTAACTGACACTAGCCAAATGCGTCTTCCAAAAAGTAGACATTCATTCCTTTTTCAGTTCTATCCTCCTGTCATCCCATCTTCTTTAGATTCACATCAAATGTCTCCCTTGTTTAGGTTCTTAGTCTTCACCAACATAATCTCCCTTCTTAATGCCAATGGGTTATAATTAAACAACAGAAGTTAGTGCATAGACCAGCACCATACAGAAATACATCCAGTTTCCTGGACCCTTTATTGTTCTGCAGATGATGAGTACTATTTTTGGCTCCAAATTTGCATTATAAGTTTTTTCTTAATGTCTAGTGGAATTATGACAGAAACAGACTGCAGATGGAGTCTGCCTGTGGAAGGTTTGATAACTGATAATGCTATAACTAGCTGATTTTCCCAACATCAAAGTGACAATAAGAGAGGGAGAATATATTCCTAATAAATGTGTAACTTAAGTTCTTTTATTAAAAAAGTTTTATTTGTATATTAATTGAGTTCTTGTATTGCAAAAACTCTTATCATTAAAATCTGAATCTTGCAATCTTTTTTTATAGTTTATTGTATTGCATTACAAAACAAAAAGTGTTTACCACACAAACATGAATTTCCATTTGCAAGAGTTGGGTTAAAGTGAAAAATTGTGAAAAACGGTCTCTTTGAGTGTTATCACAATTTATGAGTACAGGAGGTCACTCTTGCTAAACAAGTTGAGACGTAACAACTGTAATATGTGAAGTTGTCACCAAGTAATTTTCTTGAAGATCTGATAGAAAATTTGCGAAACAATTTATCAGTCATAAACCTAGTGTACTTTCAAACTGAATGGTTCTGCATCTTATGAAAGAAATCAGAAGACTATAACCGTTTTAGGTTTCAAGATCATACAAGTAAACAAACATAATCTTATATTTATGTATTAGGGTCACTCCATTTCAAATCACCCAGCAAGTGCTGATCAACATTTTTAATTTTCCTAATTCTTTTTTATGTTATAACTTGGTCTCAAAAAAGATTTTTTTTAAATTTTAAGCTATAGTTTTTTTTTGGCAATAGGTGAGTTTTTTTAGAGAAAAATGAATTGTTTCATGTTCTGTAATCAGTTAATATTAAAGATGTGAGAATAAATTGAAAACCACAGAAGTCAGCGTGAGATGCTCCAAATGTTAACCTTATTAAGTTTTTACTTAGAACTCAGAAAGTTGACCAAAACATTGAAACAAAAAGTAAGAGGAAAAATATGAAATGTCATTTTTTGGGGTCATTAATTTTTATGAAGGAGAAGAGACTCATCTCATGTCTTTCTTCTGTGCAGATTTCTTTTAGGAAGGTGTGAGAATGCTTCCTTTTATCTTTTAGAGCCTTTCAAAAAAGGTCAAAATTTAAAAAAAAAATTCTCAAAAGGCACTGCATGAAAAAATGTAAATTTTCACAGCATGTATTTCACATACAAAGAAATATCTTCCACAAATTTGACTCAACTGCATTCAGAGAAATATAGCAGCAAAATAAAGAGAAAATTCACCATTTTTGCATACTAAATTGTTGATAAGGTGAGGTGGGAAATTTGCAATAAAGTGCTTTTTTTACAGTAATGTATATTAATAAAATAGTAAATGACTGTTGTTTTTTTTAATTTGGGAAAAATAGGATATGAAAAGAAAATGTTAGTTAAAAAAAGAACAAATTCAAGAAACTCCTAGTCTATAACTCACATATATGTCAACGAACACATCTTCTATAGAGAAGAACTGCCCAATGTTTTCTCTCTAGCTTACTGTTTGATTGGAAATGTTGGTCATTATTGTGCATCCTTCAGTTTTGTTAGAGTTATCAGAACTGTAAATAAATAAAACCCTGAGGATGTAATTATATTTTTTTGAAAGTATTTTATTGCAAATTATTGCTCTTTAAGAAAAAAGCACTTTATTGCAAATTTCTCACCTCACCTTATCAACAATTTAGTATGCAAAGAATGTGAATTTTCTTTTTATTTTGCTGCTCTATTTCTCTGAATGTAGTTGAGTCAAATTTGTGGAAGATATTTCTTTATATATGAAATGCATGCTGTGAAAATTTTACATTTTTTCAAGCAGTGCCTTTTGAGTACTTGACCTCAAAAATATTTTTTTTTTAAATTTTACCTTTTTTGAAACACTCTAGAAGATAAAAGTAGGCATTTTCACAACTTCCTAAAAGAAATTACACAGAAGAAAGACACTAGAGATGAGTCTCTTCCTTCACAAAAATTAATGACATCAAAAAATCGCATTACATGTTTTTTCACTTACGTGTTGGTCAACTTTCTAAGTTCTAAGTATAAACTTAATAAGGTCAACATTTAGAGCATTTCATGCTGAATTCTGTGGTTTTCAATTTATTCTCACAGCTTTAATATTAACAGAGTTAAACAATTCACCTTTTTCTAAAAAATTGACCTATGTGGCGTGAGGACTGCCGAAAAACACTGTGACTTAAAATTGCAACAAGGAATCTTCCCAACGATGAAGTTGGAAAAATTTGAAGGTAGGGAGTAGTAGTACAATGTATAATACATAAAATCTTAGTTTCCCCTCATTTTTTGAAGGATTATAGAGGTAGTCAATTTTTTGTAATAAGCTCTCAAAGTGATGAATTTGCGATTCTTATTTATTTTTATATATATGCCCTTCTTAAAAATTTTTTACCATATACATCGACAAGCGACGATACGGTTTGCTTTCATTCGAAGACGATATATATATATTTTATCAATAAATATAATTTGTAAAAATGTATTCATTAAGTTCACTTAATGTTATGAGGTTACTCAATGTTATGAGATTAACTTGATAAAAATTATATTTGATCATTGTAATTTTCGTGATCTTAAATGTCTACATACTCGTAATAATACAAAACTCCATAAATATACAAATCTTCATGACCCCCCTCCCACCTGTTTTACTGTACTATTAATTACATACAATACTACTCAATGGGACACACCCACCCAGTCCTGAAACTAAATGTATGGATGACCCCTAAATGGTTCTACATAAAATTCTTGAATTGCTGTGTAGTTCTCTTAAGTGAGATAGATTGCTCGGAGATGGGTCATTTATAGCTTACTTCAATATATTTTTTCTATTATAAGAAAGGAAAAAAATATGATTTTCAAAATTCTAATTTTTTAGTTCTCAAACGACAACTTAATTTTTTTTAATAAACACTAGTAATAGTTGTAAATCTGTCAAAATGTAATTATGGGATGAAAACAGGTTTAGTGGTCAAACAATATCTGTGGCTTCCAATACTAATCAGACAAGTGTACTTTTAATTTTTTCAAATAACAGCAGTTTAAATTTTCCAAAACATTTTTCTGCTATAACCTTGGCATTTAGCTTTGGTATAACAAGCTATTATAACACTTCATACATAAGATGAAAACTTTTTACATAAAAACTTCAAAAATTAATGTTTTTTACCATGAAAAATAAAGAACAAAACTACGTGATTTGTGATTTATTATTATTTTACCATATTTATCTAAATTTTTAAGTTTGTACTCATGTATGTGGTTAACTTGCTTGTTTTTTGTTTTTTTAATTTGTTTATACGAGTTACCTGTTTATTCCTATAATGTACTTAACAGGTTATTACTGTATTTTTAGAATTTGAATCTTCACTACTCCATTAGAGATAATTATTAATAAACTTCAGTATATTTTTTAATCATTCAGACTAATACGAATGAAAGTTGGCAAAACAAAGGTTTTTGACTAATTATTTTGATTTTTACAAAAAGTGCAGTGGCCTGGTTATGACTGGAGGCCCCAGATATAAGAATGTAGGTTTTAGCTGTGTATTGTGCACACCACTACAATTTTCCCCTCAATTATTGCATAACACTAAAATTATATCAAACATTATTCTAATATGATAATTAGAGGTCTATTATAACAGAAGATTCTCTCTTACTGATAAAATGTGACAAAAAAAAGCTGGTTCATTCTGTAAGAGACAACATATGGTCAGAGAATTTTTTTGTTAAGCAATAGACCAAATTCATGGATGCTCATGATCCAAGACAAAAAATATATATATTTTTTTAAGTATAAGCATTACTTTACAAGGCAAAATTAAGAAATATTAAATTTCAATTCTTAGTTAAAGAGTAACACAAAGCAAACAAATAAAATGACAAATTAATGATATTCCACTTGCTGAGGAACACTTGATCCTTAGGTATAGAATGCAACTGATATTATAAATATATATTAAATAATAAAATCAGAAGTCACACAGTGAAGGAAATATTTTATTACACATTCTATAGAATATATGTTGACCTTCTGAACAATGGGTCAAACAAACAATACAAAAATTATTAACAAATATTTCTCATAAAGCTTTCTTCTATAAACAATAACTATTAATAAACTTCAGTACTATAAGAACATTTAAATATGACAGAAATAGTACGTGATAACATTTCCAAGAATATACTCTAAGGAAAGGCACAATATGCCTGGAGTACATCATACCTTGGGGATTTACCATTTAATGGTATAATCATTATCATTCTAGGACTCAATGACATAGTATTCAGTCCATCTTAATGTCACCACACACAACCAGATTCCAGGCATACCCAAAATGCAAAAACAATTTTTTAAAATACTGGAATTTAATTGGTCCTATTTCTGTGGTAGTACTTGAGATTCAAATGATACAGTTAGATACACAGGTATTTGGAAAACATCTCTCCTTTTCATGGTCTGCTGGCTACAAAAAGTTTTCCATCCCAGCCTTCAGGCAGCATTCAATACATGTTGCAATTAAACTAGAAAAACTCACTAATGTATGCATTGGAAATAAATGCATACATACAGAAACATGATCAAATAGTGAAACCTCTCTTTAATGAACACTCAAGGGACCTTAAAATTTGAGTAGCTTCTACTTTTGGGAAGTAAAGGTCAATTCAGAATAAAATGACAGGGTGTGACGTGTGAACTATACAGGTACATCTGCTTTTGAGAAGTGTCCATAACAGGAAGTTTCACCGTAATCAATCTATTGGTATTGAATTAGTGGCAAAAACTTTACCAACATGGCACATCTTGATAAACAACAATATGCATTCAATAGCTAAGTATTTTAAGTTTTGTTGGGAATATTTATGAAGAATGTACAACAATTATTTATCTATTTTCCTTATAACACATGTAAAAACTCACATTAAAAATTTAACTTTTTCACAGCATGCAAATCTTTGCTTTTTTATAAGTGTGTTAGTTACTTCTTTGGGTGTATTAACTAGTTTAGATTCATGACTAGGTTTTAAAAAAATATTACTAACTACAACAAAAAGATGCATTTTAAGTAATTTAAACATAACTAAAATTAAGTAAATTGAATCACATTTGAACTACAGTTTAAATTAATACTGCATGTACACATTTAAACTAAGTACTGCATGAAAAGTTATCATTGTTATACTCATTATACATGTCAACAATGCATGATTAAGTTTTAAAAAAATGGACAGCTTTTTACAACATTTAGCATTCTGAGATTCATTCACATGTATTGTTTTCTGATCAAACTAAGTAGTCAAAATTCACAGGGTATGGCACAAATCACAGAATAATCCTAACCATTCACTACAATTCCTAGAGATGAAATTCATTAAGATCAAATTTTTGAGATTTTCCTGACATCAATGTGGTTTAATTTTATCTACACAAGCAACAAATTTATGTTAAAAATCAGTACTTATATAAGTTACACTTAAACAATGGTAAAAGAAATATTTGACAGCTAAATGTTACATAAAGTTGGTGGCTGTCAAACAGAAAAGAAAATAATACATTACTTAACATATTTTACATACATCTTCACTAAATTAGTACATAACTGTTTTTTGGGAACATGTTTTCTTATCTTGGGAGATCTTATGAATCGCAACACATACAATGATCAATGAAGTAATTTAGTGATGAGGTACATAAAAAACAAATTTTATTTACTATATTATGAAACTTTACTGCTTGGAATCCCTTAAGAAGACCAGACAATAAAATACTGATTTAAATAATTACCATGACTAAATGCTAGTAACTTGAATTATACCCCTATGTTGCAAAGCACTTTAGGGGCTTAACTTTTTTAAAAAAAGGGGAGGGGGGATATTTCTTGAAAACCAAATCTTTCAATAGAAAAAATGCAGTTTCTTTGGCATTTGTGTGCTGCTGTGATGAGACTTAAGCCCAAACCTGAAAAACATCATAAGTATTACAGTTCAATTAAATTTGAATCAATTACTTTTCAATTTATAAAAAGTAATTTCACAATGCATTTACAAAAATTAGCACTAGGCCTACTACATTTTTTAAAAGAAGTAAAAAACAAAAACAAACAAACTTGGATCTCGACTGATTAACCAAAAACAAAAATCCTTCCAGAAAAATTTTATCACGTACATTAAAATGTGTCTTTTAAAAATTTGTACATTATTATTATTATTATTATTATTGCATAAAATTGTGCTTATAATGATAATAATAATTATAAGTACATTAAAATAAACATGTCTTTCTGAAATTTCTCCAAGAAAATTTTTTCTCACCAGGAGCAGTCAAGGTACAAAACAGAAAGCTTAGACCCCAGCTGTATATATATTTGTTCACAGAGCATCCCATAGGTTATTTGTAAAAAGTATTTATTTTGTAATTATCCTTTTTTCTTCTGTCATTCTTATCAATGCAAAGATAATTTTCCAAGCTTCTAATGAATGAAATTCTTATTAACAATGCACTATTTTGTTTAAGATTTGTTACCACAGACAGTTGTGTAAACATTAATCACTAAATATTTTCTCATTTGCCCAAAAAATCATGTTAGAAAGAGCTCAATGAACTTCAATGAAGTTTGTGGAATTGTAATTGTTGTAGCACCAAAAAAGTAAATAAATTGTCAGAGGTACTAACATTTTAAAGAAATACTAAGGACACAATTGTAGCACGTAGAAGTAGTGTCAAATGGACCAGTACTCTTGTACAGAATTGTGTGTTCCCTTCTATAAATGAAGTGCTTTGCAGATACTCATGTTTCTATTAAAAAACCTTTCAGACAAAAAGTTCAAGATGATAGTATCACTTTAAGATTGTGTTCAAAGAGATTTGTTGAATATTTTCAACTCTTATACATTGTGCACAAAATACTTTTGTATGCTACATTTTCATATATTATTGTTGAGTCCCAAAAAGGTTTGTACATTTTATTTTAAACTAAAAATGTATTCAAAGAGGTTTTGTACAACTTTTTCCATCTAGAATATCATGTTGAGTGAACATATTCATTTCTCTCTGTACTTTGTTATATGTGATATATAATTTAAAAAATAAACAATAAACAACCAACGTTCACTACTGAACATAACCTAATTTTCTCATTTCTCAATAAAATCTCTTCTTTCCAACAGAATTTTGCTGACAAATCTTCACATTGTCCCACTTTGCACCACAGTAAAACTATTGCACCATCACCTACCCTTAGAGTATAATCCCAGCTTCCTGTTGAGAGTGCTGTGCCATCTGGGGACACCTGCAGGCAAGAGACTCGATTCTCATGGCCATATAGCAATGTGACCCGCACACATTTTAGAGTGTCCCAAACATTAACAGTATAGTCATTGTATCCAGCAAACAGAAGACGACCTGCAGGCATTCAATCATATGAACACAATATATTAATAACAGAAATTACCTAACAATCAAACTCAGATTTAAAAAAAAATGGGGGTAGAGGAACAAAGACAAGAGAAAATTTACTTACCAGACCAGATATCTTCACAACTCCCACATGAAAAAATACCCAGAAGTTGAGCATTCTTCACCAAAACACAAGACAGTTTCCAATAAAATTGACATTATATGATCTACTAAAGATCTATTCTCCACCCAGACATAGTTATACTTACAGAGCATGGTCTTATAACACAGCATTATATAATTTGTACATGTAAAATACATTTTTTGTGTTAAATTACAAACATTTTGACATTCTATTAGTATTATAACTCATAGCTAACTTTTTATCTTATCTAGGAATTTTTGCTTAAATTTTTGAATCCTCCTCTGCCTTAGGGCCCTTGATCAGAATTGATGGGACGGTCCCTTGCTTGCTTCCGGAGAGTAAATTAGTTTATTGTCCTCCATGTGGTCATACGCAGTTTGTACTGCTTTTCTGACAATAAATTTATATTTATACTAGAATCACAAATACTAAAACTTCCTTTGATTTGGTCTACTCAAATACCAACCCACTGATCCTGAAAATAAAAGGTAATCAACACTGGCATATCTGATCATATAAGTCAACTCTGTTTTCTAAACGAGCAAATAAAAAGAAATCTCAATACCTGTGAAATCTAAATTTAATCAAACAAGCCTATGCAGGCTGGAAGAGAATCTAGCCCAACAAACATGGTGTAATGTATACCAAGTAGAAAATGTGGAAGAAGCCTACAATAACCTCCTTAGATCATGACTGACTCCATAAACATAATATGGCTGCTAAAAAAGAAATTAAAAAATGACAGGAAGAAAAATGAATTCAAATTGGATCCAATTATAAGCAGAATTAGAAATGAATCCATACGCTGTGAAGATACATTCAGCTTAATAGATAGAAAACTAATTGCAGCAAAAAAGAAAAAAATATGACCTCTTCCTGAAATCTACGGGGAAAAGAAAAATTACAAATACAATCTCTAAGGCTAGCAAATGTAAAGTTATAAGGAAAGTTATAAACCAAGAAAGAAACATTAACCAATCACATCAGTCACCAATGATCCTAAAAGCAACTGATAAAACAATTGAAGATCCTCAAGAGATAGCTAATGTATTAAACATACATTTTACCACCACTCTTGGTGCCTCTAATGCAGAATAGAAAGAATAACAACCACAAGATGGCTTCAAATTATCCAATCTTACAACATTTAACTCTGTATCCCATAAAAAGTACAGAAGTTAAAATGGATATTAACAAAATGAAGTCAAAAACCTCAGCTGGAATAGATGAGATTCCTATGAAAACCTGTGTAGAACTTAACCTCTTGTGGCCAAAATCATAAACAAATTCTTTGTGCTAGGTATAGTTCCCTCCAATATGGAAGGGATAGATAGAGAACAACAGACTGAAGTAAAATACATCTCGAAAGGTACCCATCGTATCATATCTGAATTTATGCCTAGGGGAGTACCACAGGACTCCATACTGGGTCCAATCTTATATATTATCTATACCATGGATATAGTTCACTGCTTGAAACAAAACTGCTCAGAATAGCACTATGCTGATGACACCATGCTCCAGAGTGAATAACTCCTACTGAATAACAGAGACCCGCAAGCACTTGACATGGAAGCTATTTCTGCTTTCAACTTAGCTACAAAAATACCGTGAAAATAATGACTTGACCCTCAATGAAAGCAAAAGCAAATGAAAAGCTTTGGACCTAAAAAAAATATTGCACCAGGAATCTCCAAGCTTGAAGAGGTTCAACAGATAAAATACCTGGGACTGATGGACAACACAAGTGGGTAGGGTATATAGCAAGATTAGCACAGGATGCTATGACTTGAGAAGGCTAAATCAAATGTGTGGCAGAGAAGGAGTAAAACTGCTTACTTTGCTCATAGTCACATATTATATATGGCATCACCGTATGGGGCAATTCCTCGAAGACCAATCTGCAGTCCTAAAAAAACTAAAAAGGCTGATCAAATTATAGCAAATTTAAGACCTAGGGACTTCTGCCGAGGTGCATTTCAAGAATTAGCCATTCTTACAGTGGTTTTCCTCTACATTTTGGTGGTAATATTGTATACAAATTCTAATGGTCTTGAAATAATTAACAAGAAACATGGGTCTTCAACCAATTTAGCAAATGGATTCAGTCCACCAGCCCATCATCGGGCTCACTTCAAAGAGAAACCATCCTACACAGGAGGTTGATTCATTAACTCTCTGTCCCCAAAAATTGAAAGACTCCATCAAGCAAAACAAAACTCAACTAATAAAATGGATACAGACTCACCCTTTCTACGTAATAGAAGAATTTTTGAACCTCAGATCTCTAAATAAATGGCGACTCCTGTCTCCTTTCTTACCAATTTAATGCTTATTTAAGTCTCCATGACCTTAAATGTTAATATCATATCATATCATATCATATCATATCATATCATATCATATCATATCATATCATATTATATTGTATGTAACATTTGTAATAATTAAAATGTTGTCTAATATTAAAATGTTAACCCAATCCATTAATACAATCACTATTAATACAAAGGAATGTTACTACACTTTGTTCCACTGAATTTAAATTTAGTTTGTGGTCCTGTATCCTAGTTTTTAATCCACTATGTTTGACCCAGATAGTTAGCATCATTGCATTTTATTTTGTATGCTACGTTATTATTCATAGGATCTTTCTTATCTTTCCCTTTAGTTATCAAATTATTTCTTTATTTTGAAAATTTGGTATCAACTTTTTGAGTAAACATATTTGGAGTAAATATTTATGTTTAAAATAATGTTCAACTGTCCTATTGCTATATTAATTTTTGTTATTATAAATAAATAAATAAATAAATTTGTCAAAAAACAGTACAAACTGCGTATGACCACGTGGAGGAAAAAAAAACTAATTTACTCTCCAGAAGCAAGCAAGGGACCATCCCATCAATTCCGATCAAGGGCCCTAAGGCAGAGGCGGATTCAAAAATTTCAGCAAAAGTTCCTAGATAAGA
>NNCF01126791.1:872397-915299 GCA_002313205.1 Laupala kohalensis
TAAGTGGCTTTGTTTCTGAAAGACAACGCTCAAGTATTTTATTTTTAGTATAGGATATTTCTACCTGTTGATATCTATCCTTTAAATAAGAAGTTAGCCATTGATGTGGAAGTCCACGAATGCCTAAAGAATGCAATTTGGAAAGGAGAACTATTTGTTTACTCCTGACAAAGTCTTCAATCTCAAGTCGAATTGTAATGCATCAATAAAACACAATAAATATATATTACGATTGTCCAAACAAAGGTCCTGAGTTATAATTCACTTAAACATATCTAGATTATACAATAGACATAACTAGTAGATTTGGAACCACAATTAAATTAACATAAAAAGTAGGTTACGAACAACAAAATACTTTCTCATTATTTAGTGTTTCAAGTTGATTTATAATACACTTTTGACAAAACAAATAAGGAGCAACCTACATAAAATAAACAAAAGGAAAGAAATTGGTTGCTGCCAAATTTTTCTTTTTACCCTTACTTCTATGAATTTCAGGAGTTGAAAACAGTTATTTGCTTATTTTTTAGATACTCATGTTTTTCTGGGGGTGGATGTATTGTATATGTGATTGCTGTGATTGTTAGAGATTTGCGGTAACCTCTGTAGTTCTGTTGTTCTTTAAAATATTGGTTCCTCTGGTTTGGGAGATGAGGGCCACATCCTCTATTTCTTACAACGGATCAAAAGTTGCTCTTTTTGTGAAATTGCGCAAGTTTAATGTAAAAAAAAAAAGGAACATGCCTCAGAATTAACCATCACTTAACAGTCTTCCCCTTGGGAGACAATAAGTCATAAAAATTTGTTCACAGTCTGGCAAATTACCACACCAAAATTAACTAATAAAGGTGAAATAATCATTAACAACCTAGACAAAATATTGAGCAAACAATTCCACAATTTAAAAGATTAAATATTAAAATGTTTTCCAGTTAAACTTCCTTTGCAGGATTATATAGAGAAAGGCTATCTTAAGGAGTTCCTGCCTCACTTTGTATTAGTGCCCTCCGGCTGGATATGTGACCCAAAAATGAGGGTACCTCCAATCTGGTAGCATACCCATCCTGTACAGAGAATCAAGTGACATTTAATATTGCACATCATTTTCATATAAAATCTTCATTTTTTTCTTCACTGAACTGATTATAGAGTAATTTAGACAAAAAAATTTGGCTTTCACATTGCATAACATCATAAATAATGAAGCTGTGCCCTGTCACAGTAGTGAATTTCATTTGCTTAATTTTTTCAGCCCCATTCTAACAGGTATTCAAACTGTTATCTTTATAGACTTGGAATGATATTTTTGGGTCATGTGCAAGGTAAATTACTAAGTCATTGTTTTCTTCACCTAATTCATAAATCATTAGTGATGTTACCCTCAATATATAAATTAAAATCTTCATTTATGTTTGTCTCACTTTATGTTAGACTTAAAAAAGATCAGAAACCAAAGAAAGTTTTCAGCAAAGTAGAACAACCAATGTTTCATGTAGACTTTAATATGCTACGTTGTCTGGGATCAGGCCTCAGCAGTGTGACAGCAATTAAGGTCAGTCGACTCTGACATAATCCAGAAGAAAGCCACTGTAGGTTGGCCAAAACATTGGTAGTTCTGTCTACTGAGTCACTGTTAGTTCTCAACAACCAAGCATATAACTGAGACGTTGAAATCCTGCAAAGGTAACTGGAATACATTTTACTAATGATGAAGTGGACACAAACAGTGCAATTATTTAAAAAAATATTTAATCAACCATACTAAATTGCACGAGATGAAAGAGATAATTTCCTATTCTTTCAATGAGAATAGGTGGATCAAGAAAACTGAAAAACCAGTGAAGTAACTATAACTGCAACAGCGTGCACCTTCCAAGTTAGAGATAAATTTTGCAATGAGATAAGCCAACTTTTTACTTAATTAATATTACTATATAATTAATTTAACAGAGAGTAGAATGTAGATTTTACATGAAAATATTGTGTAATATGCAATCTTTTGAACAATTAAATGGTGCTTTCACAATTTTAGTATTGTTTTGTTAATTCTTATTTCATCCTTAACAGTTAAGAGTAGTAACTAGCCAGTGATCAAATTTTTATGATTTACTACTTACTGAAGTAAATATTGTTTAGTGTAGATTTGGGTCTTTGCAAGCTCTTTTGAGATTTTTCATTTTAAACTTATGTGACTTTACAAAAATTGCATCTTTTGATAATTTGTTAGAAACAAGGTATACAATGCTCAGCTTCCAAACATTGTTTTTCACAAAAATTTTGACTTCCATAATAAAATATTTGGCTTCAAAGGAGATACATTTGATTTTGTTACATTAAAAATAGATATCATATTTAAGCTTTGTTTCTACCTAAAATCTTAAAAAACAACACCTACAGAGGTTACCAGTAGCACTTCAAAAGTAAAAAATCACTTTAGTATTTAAAAAAGTTCACCATCCCCTTAAAAAATGAACGAATAATAAAAATAAACGAATATTAGCTTTCAACTCACAGAATACAGTAACACTAGGGTTGAAAAATAAAATATTAATATATTTTGGCACAGATCACCATTGGTCAATTTGATATAGAATGATCAATAAGACAAAGTTTCACTTACCACTTACTGAAAAATCAACGGAATTAACACCAAATATAATACTTTCTTTGCTGTAAACAGCAACTTCTTTGTCAGCTCGTAGATCAAACAGGCGACACTGTAATAATAGGCATGTCAATTGTTAATTGAAATAATTGTCTCACGTACAAATTTGACTCAATTTTAGCTTTAACAAATGAAAACGAAAGAAATATGTTAAAGAATCCTCAAACTACTTGTATGTACGTCAATTACTACTTTTATATAATGGTAGAGTATGAGAAAAATTATTACTTTGATTATATGTATCACAATTTAATGAACACTAAACTTAAAACTATGCAAAAAAAATCTTCACAATTTAAAAATTTAATTTCTCTAATGTAATAAAGTCAACAATTATTTTAAAAGCTTAAAATCTTTACTTTAAAAATAAACAACCACTTTAAATATCTTGACAGTTTCTTCCATCACACATGACACAATTTATTTATCGGAACACATTTCAGGAGTTCTCATTAAAACTTAAGATGAAAAAAGCAGTAAGGGCTCCAAAAATTAATTATGAAAATCACACTATGTGGAATGTGTGGATGTCTAAACTATTACAATAATTAATTGTACTAACTACACTAAGATCTAGAGGTATTTTTATGTCAATAAAATACATGTTAAAGAAGGGTAACGGGATGAAATCAATACTAAGTCACCATAGTATGATGGAATACATACTGTTGAATCATCAGAACCAGTGGCTACTGCATCTCCGGAAGGGTGAAATTTCACACTGTTGATGTCTGATTGGTGACCCTCAAAAGATTGAACACATTGTCCAGTGCGCATATCCCAGATTAGAACCATGCGATCACAACTCTGCAATTAAAAAAAAAAAAAAAAAGATTAATAAAAACATAAATTAGTATCATTAGCTGCAACAAAACAAGACTTACACCAGAAACAAAAGTATTGCCTGTCTCAGAGGGTGCCAGATCTAGTGCCATCACATCACCTCCATGGCCATAGAAGTTCTGCAGAAGTTGCCCACTCTCTACATCCCAAAGAGCACATGTTGAGTCACCACTGCCAGTTAAGATCTGTAACATAAAATTTTCAGAAAGTGGCTTTATTGAATCAGACCTCATACAAATCTGTTTCATTCTTTGTACACGTTCACTCACCTGTTGATCTGAGTTCGGAAAAGTACAACATGACATATAGCTGGTGTGTGTGCCCACTGTCTTTTTCTTAGTAGAAACATCCTCTTCCAGACTCAGTGGGTACACAGTTACTTTATTATCCAGACCCCTAGTCACATACATATATTCCAATGAAAATAAACTTTGACATTTCACATACATAGAAAAATCAAAACGTTAAGAAAAATAAATCTTTTTCTAGGGAAATTCCTAAATGAATTTTTTAAAAAGTGAAAATGAAACCACATGTACAAATAGTTAACACATAAATAGTAAGTTTTATGCCCAGGTAACGTATTTTCTCTACAGGATTACTAATTTTTTTTAGTCTGGGAAATGCATTTTAATTATAATTTAAAAAATTGGGATAATTTGACTAGAAACATCCCGAGGTTTTAAGTTCAATGTCTAACACGAATACTTATTTCTATTACAATTTAGGAGCTGAAGATCATATCCTCTATTTCTTGTAAAAAATCATAAGTTGCTTTTATTTGAGAAATCGCATAATTTGAATGTGAAATATCTCAAGAGGGACATGCTAAAAATTCCTTACCACTACCAAACAGTATTTGAAATGAAATATTGTATTTTCAAAGAAATATCAAACTTTTTTGATTCTAATGGAGATCCTAATGAGGAGATAGTGGAATGTTGCCCAAGCATGGAGGTATGGTATGGTAGAGTGGTTAAATAGAGATGTTAGTAGGTAAAATTTTCTGCGTATGAGCCCTGAGGGAGGAAAATAATTTTCTGAAACATGGGCAAGAACATGAATCATTTGAATCTGACCTGAACTCAACAATTGTTTAAAATTATTCAGTATTGGAGTCAATAATTGGCTGATGAACAAAAACAGCTTCATGGGATAAATTCCTATCTTCTCTACCTGTCCTCCCATGCTAAATTACATAATAAAAAATTTAATGAATGTTTTAAAGTTATGATTTTGGAAATTCTCCCCAAATATTCCCTATCCGAAGATGTAAAAACACATGAATTTTATCTGGTTTCTAGGAGTCTCTACCCACCCCAGTTTAAATAGATAACAGTAAATTCTTCCAAATTCAAATTTACATAACCCTCCAACATTTCTTTCCTAACATCTAATGGTCAGTCAACGTAAAGTGAAGAAAAAAGTATCGCTCGATTACCTATAGAAATACCCACAACACAATGTGGGCATTTCTATTAGGGTATTGTCCGAAATGAAATACCCACAAGAAGTTGTGAGTAAACACATTTGCTCAACGACTGGTTGGTGTAATTTCGAGTCCTTTCAGTCTTTGAGCTAATATAAAACACCCACAACGTGTTCTTGGCAAAATATTTTGTCGAAATCATGTTGTGGGTATTCTGTTTTGGCGCAAAGACAATGAAAGGAATAGTTCAAAGACATCATAGTCATAGGAAATAGTGCACATAAAAAAAGTAAGTAAGGCTTAGTTATTTTTCCAAGTCTAAAAGCCTAAAATCTACTGTAAGATAACAAAAACTTTTTGTAAGACATATAAATTTACCACAGTAGCACTACTAGTGCAAACAAGTAGTTTAAGGGAACTTTGAATAAAATGTATTCTAAATGTTAAATACTTAATTGGTATTGTAAAGACTGCTTAAATTCTATATCTTCTCAAGTTCCTATGTCTCACAAAAAGTTAAAATTCAATATCATTTTAAAAACTTATGGTATATTGTTGTAAATAAATGGATTATTATGCCATTTTCCAATGTGAGTCGTTATTTTATTTGATTGTTTATATTCTAAAAATTTTATTGGGCTTAAATAAATATTATAGACTGTTTTAAATTAATAGGAATAATTTGGAATTTTCTTAATTATAAATAATTGATTAATGAAAAGTTACAATATATACATTGATTTTTCTGGGAACTGGCTGATATGAAAACACTTTTTTCAATATAATAACATTATTAGGCAATAGTTGGTCCCAAAAATAATTTCTCTTCTGAGATCCTCTCCTTGTGAATTTATTAATTTCCACCTAATTGGAAATATAACAAAGAAATAGACAAAAAATAACTCAAAATTTCTCTCAAGTCACACAAAACCCAAACAATATTTATGGGATGAATAATAAAAACCACATACCCACAAGCAACAAGATTTCCTGACGGGGCATAAGCACAAGCCATAACCCAAGTGGTGGGCATAGTCACAGCATGTTCCTTGTTGGTCGTAAAAGCATCCCAGATTATCATCTTTCCGTCCTGTAAGTGCAAAATTATAATGATGATCAATGACATTCACTTGCTCGCTCCCTACTTCATTCATTCATTCATTCATTCATTCATTCATTCATTCATTCATTCATTCATTCATTCATTCATTCATTCATTCATTCATTCATTCATTCATTCATTCATTCATTCATTCATTCATTCATTCATTCATTCATTCATTCATTCATTCATTCATTCATTCATTCATTCATTCATTCATTCATTCATTCATTCATTCATTCATTCATTCATTCATTCATTCATTCATTCATTCATTCATTCATTCATTCATTCATTCATTCATTCATTCATTCATTCATTCATTCATTCATTCATTCATTCATTCATTCATTTCATTCATTCCATTCATTCATTCATTCATTCCATTCATTCATTCCATTCATTCATTCCATTCATTCATTCCATTCATTCATTCACTCACTCACACTCTCCCTCCCTCCTTCCCTCTCTCTCTCTCTCTTCCAAACATTCACTCGCTCATTTTTCTCCATAACCTATGTCATATAGCATATCATTGTAAAGATCATTAAGTAAGCTGTTAAAGACCTCTACAAGGTCTCTATCTCAATTAGGACAGCTTCCAGAGCAATTCAAAAGTTTTGTGTAGAGCTGTTTTGGGGTGTTCTGTTTAAATTTTACATTGTTGTAACTTCCAAATGGGAGGAAATTTTACAACAGTACTTGGTACTTTTCTTAATCTATATCATGGCTACCTCCCTATACTATCTTATCCAAATCTGAGATAGTCATGTAAAAAAATCTATGAAAATTGTGGTGATTTGACGTGAAATCGCCCTATTGTAACAAGAGGGTCTTTATTTGTATTTTAACAATATAATGCTGCAACGAATTGCAAGGAGTGTGCATTTTTTCCCTCCATGAATAGTTATAAACTGTACTTTGATATTAATTTATTGTAATTACACAGGTGAAAAAAAGGTTGTTCTGAAGACTAGACCTATGTATTTTTGATGCATTGAATTTGATTCAGGGACCAGAATTGCTCCATCACTCTCAATTTTTTAACTGCAAAAATCCGCCTATAAACACAGAAAATACTGATTTAAAAAAGACTTGGAGTGATGAACCAATTCTGAATTTGAATTCAAAATTCACAAGGACGCATAAGTTTAGTCTTTGAACCAGACCAATTACTTTTTGTGCCTGTATTATCGGTAAACGTGAGCTATCTGAAATCTATAACTGAACAAACAGTCTCATTCAGAGGTCAATGTGTGGTTGAACTCTGCAGACATGTGAATGCTGAGTCATCACAGTCGCGAGAATGATGCCAGCGCATGCCAGTATGCTCCGGCTATGCAACACTGCTCCATGCGGCGCCTTTGCAATGAGGAGAGAGTGAGACTGGCTAAAGGATACAACTGGCTAAAGTCATATTTATCTGAAAGACAGCAAATAGTACAAGTATCCTACCAGCATGAAAATCAAATAAAACATCACAGGTCTCAGCTCATGCATGTCACTCACGGTATTCCTCAGGGTTCCACCCTGGGACCCATACTATTTCTTCTATGTATTAATGACATCCCATCCATCATCAAAAACCACAAAATTGTACTTTTAGCTGATGACACAAACATCTTATTCCATGCCAAAACTGCTCAAAACTTACTTAACACTACCAAATCCACTATCGCCACCCTAATCCAATGGTTCCAAAAAATAAACTCATAATAAACACTGACAAAACTTGCATAGTTTCCTTCCATAATCCTCATTCATCTAAACACCTCAACTTTAAACAAACAACACAGTTTCTGGGACTTACTAAACAAGATAACATGAAATGGAACTGTCACCTAGAAACACTGAATATGAAACTCAGCACAATAAACTATGCCATCAGAGGTCTAACAGCAAATTGCACAACAGATACCCTTTGAACAGTATACTATGCAAATGCCCATTCCATTCTAAAATATGGTATAATATTTTTGGGGACAAGCACCAGAAACAAAATAAACTTTTTTTTTTACAGAAGAGAATAATACGAACAATTACCAACACTAATAAACTTTCTACGTATAAATCATTATTTGAAAAGTTGAAAATACTTCCACTGCCATGCATGTACATTTTTGAAACTTTGTACTTTGTAAAAAAGGATCTACTAGACAAAGGACCACTCTATAGATTTAATTCCACTGTTCATGTTCACAACACTAGACAGGCCAGAAATATCCATCTACCACAGAGATAATCCACTCTGAGCCAAAAAAGCACTCATGATGCAGGTATACAGCTATATAACACGTTACCACTAAACCTAAAAAACATCAATACACTGAACTCATTCAAAACAAAACTCAAACAATTCTTATAACAGAAACTCTACTACGGTGTACAAGAATTCCTCAATAACAATAACTAATGTATGAAATACAATCTGTTGCAGGTAATCATTAGAACAAAGGTGCAGAAGGTGACCCATGATGCGGGAAAAGATCTAACAATATTAAATTACACTGTTTTAGCATAAATATAGACCTTCACATAAATTAATAAAATAAAAGTAAAATAATAGAATTCCTACCATAGATATATAACTCTAGCCTAAATAAATATTAATATTCTGTAACAGTAGAAAATAATTGTATTTTATGTTAACTTCTACTTAGCCTAAGTTAAATGAATATGGTTAAATGTATCAAAATTATTATAATGTTGTTATTCGTATATGAAAATAATATTATTGTTGTTAGTACTATGACTCGCCATACATCATTGTAATGATCTATGTAGTTCAATAAAATATTATTATTATTAGACTATTTCAAGGGGCACCGTTGCAACGCGGCGAGAGTGAGACTATTTCAAACGGCGCCGTTGCGACGAGGCGAGAGTGAAGACAGCTCCACGCGGATCCGTTGTGTTCGTTGCAACGGCGCGACAGCGATACGTTCCCAGCGGAACTGTTTAGTCTGCGGTTGGAGGTAGTTCCAGTTTCAACGACCCACCTCTACCCAAAGATCTCACACTCGTTCGCGGTGAAAAAATAGTTTATTGCAATTTGCTTTACATCAGACATCTTGTAAGCAGTTCTGAAAGACTTCTAATAAGCAGAACACAGGTATTATTCGTTCATACACCGAATTAATGAGAAAGTGTGAGACAACGTGAGAATTACAGGGTCATCACAAAAAAACGTATGTTTACACTGAGGCGCGTCCGACTTCGGCGGTACCTGACGGCTAACCGAAATAGCTCACCGACAGTAAAACGGACATAGTTTGGGAAGAAAGCGAGGGCAAATCAATATATAAATCACAAACATGGGTCAGCAGATGGCAGTACATGTATGCTTGTATAGGTTGCGTGACATCTCGTAGGCACGCAGAGGTAGCCAGTGCACGATGGAGGTTATGATGCACGGGTGTACAGGAAAAGAACAGCGTACAGTTGTGCGTTTTTTTGGGTGCCTATCCACAGAAGAAGTGAATCGCGAAATGCATCCCGTGAATGGTGACAACTGTTTCACGGAAAGATGTGCTCAATTGGATCCAGAAGTTTAACAAGGGAAGGCAAAGTATCAGAGATGGGGAGCGTTCGGATCGTCCTGCGGAGGAGTCAACTGCAGTCATAGTACAGCGTGTGGAAGATGATATTCGTAATGACCGACGTGTGACGATCTGTGACGTAGTGCGTGCTGTAGTCTGTTCACATGAAATCACATGGAACATCGTACATGAGCAGTAGTACTTTCGTAAAGTTTGTGCACGTTGGGTGCCCCGCCTGTTGTCTAAGGAACAAGAACGAACAGAATGGATCTGTCCTTGCAGCACCTCACACGGTACACTGAGGAAAGAGAGGACTTCATGGAACGAATTGCTATGGCGGACGAGTCTTGGGTTTATCACTTGCAACACGAATCCAAACGATCTTCCATGGAATGGAAACATTCGACCTCCCCCCACCCCCCAAAAAAGTTCAAGACGATTCCATCAGCTCGCAAGGTTATGCACACCGTGTTTTGGGACATGCAAGGGGTCATACTGCAAAAATTCTAGCCTCACGGTGAGACTAAGTCGCGTCGTACTGCACCACTCTGCGGTAACTCCGACAGGTCATTCGCTGCAATCGACCTGGACTCCTGACAAGGGGAGGGATTCTTCTGGATGACAATGCCTGCCCTCACACAGCAAAACTCGGAGCTGTTAGAATATTTCGGTAGGAACGCTTATAACATCCGTCGTACTGTCCTGACTTACCCCCCCCCAGTGGCCGTTATCTTGAAACTGATAAGACTTCTTTGCCACCGGCCTTCAAGGATTTGTAAAGAGATGGGATTCTTATCTGAATGTGCAGGGTGATAATGTCAAAAATGTAATTAATGTCAGGAAATTCTTTGATTACTATTGTCTTTATCCAGTTTTGCTACTTACATATTGACTTACCAACGTATATTCCTACTATCATGCCATTCTCTTCACTATAAACAATTAGCAACCTAAAAAATCTGGAGGAGTCACGGGGTACAAACATGGGAGACCAACACATTTGAAAATTATGTTTTCGAGATCACGACGAAGGAGAGTTATTATTATTATATAAGACCACCATATAAGACGACCCAACAACTTACATCGTTTATATATGATCCTGCATAGTGTCAATGCCTTAGTCAAAAAGGAAACATCCCATTGTCCTTCAGAAATGGGACGATGAGACAGCAGTTCTTCGTAGATGTCTTGCATCCAGAAGACCGTTTCAACGAGCGAGTATAATATACATTACCATAATCTTCAGCAAATATATAGACGGGACAGCGGTGAGCTGAAGGGGACTACAAAAGTAAGCAAGAGGCAGAAATGAAATGCCTGGAATGTCTCTCTCCCAAAGTTAGCCTTGCAACCCCTGCCATCACTCATGAGATGACGTCAAAGGACAAACCCTAAATTCCTCATTCAATACCTCAGTTATTAGTTAATACAGGCCCAAAATTGACGTAAAGCTAATTTTTTTTCCCTGATAGACCACTTCCCAAGGATCATTTTCACATAAGTCTCTACGAATCCCCCTGAAGCTAACCCTCTCGCCCCCTTCAAAGTTGTAAAATGTGAACATTTACGAAAATTTCATTATCTGTTTCTAAAGATCGAATCGAGTTCAAATATTTTTTGTTTTATTTATTATTACATAGGCTACAATATTAATTATCTTCTTATTTGCCGAATAGTTTTCCATCAATTGTAGAAAATCTGTGGAACAACCGATTTTTCACATAAACATTTTTGTTTTTTGTGAAATATGTTTATGTGAAATTATACGGAAAAAATCTTCGTATAAAAGTTACAGCTCTTGTTTTTGTGAATACATTTAATCCAATTTTTATGTCTTTATGTGAGATTCTAACGCCGGGGAGAGGGATATAAGCAAGAAGATGTAGCATGCGTCATAGTGCGTGCGGCAACTGAAAATATGTAGCATATTGTGATACAAGTTTGTCCTTTGGTACAAGAAGTCTTTGGACAAATTTGAGCAATTTTACCCGCGGAAAACTCGAAATTTTTTATTTGATCACCCCTTTAGGATGGATTTCCAAACTTTACCTAACATTACTTTTCAAGCTAGGGGGAGATCTTAAAAATAGTTTCCGCATGATTTTCGTACGCCAAGAACGAATCAGAAGTCAGAATTACATTTGGACATGAAATTGAACAGTTTTGATCTATTTTTCGTAAATTTTAACATATCGTGGAAAAGGCGATACTTGGTGACTAGGGACATCGGAAAACATTAGCAAAACCGAAAATGTCGATATGAAAAATCTGTTTTCCACAGATTTTCTATAATTGATGAAAAACTAATCGCTTTACCGCAAATATGAATATAATTAATAATGTACCCTATGTAATAATAAATAAAACAAAAAGTATTTTTGCCGGACGAATAGATATTGTGTAAGAGCGCGGTGAATTTTCACCAATATGTACCCCAAAAGACAATTTTTCTTTCTCTTTTCTTATAACACGAAAATTAGACACTTTGAAACGATAGTACCCAGCACCAAGATAAATTGCATTATATTTATTTCAAATTATGTATCTAATAGAATATTTTTCGTCACATGTACTGTTCAGGCTCTTATCAACGCATTAGAGCGCATCTAAGTTGAATGTATATTGGACGCAACAGCTATGCTAAGAACAACTCAGTGTGATATATTTTCACAATATCCATATTTTTAACCATCCAGTTGACATGTGATCCATTATATACATACTTAATTATACAACGAATATGAAAAATATTCAATTTTCCGAAGACGCTTAATTGTAGAAGTTCCGGGCTTCTTATTTTCCTCATACGAGTTCATATAAGTTGAAACTCGGATTCAGCACCTCCGAAAATATAATAGATTGTGAAAAAATTTCTACACATTTTTTCCTGGAATGACCATTTTTATGTCGCTGGCTACTAAACTATACACGGAGCAAACTTTATAACAATATGATAGGGTTGTAGTCAATATTTCCTCGTGTAATGTCTTACAACCAAAGAATCACATGTCTCATGGGTAATATTGCAACCATTTTTTCTGTAGCAGATCTGAAAAGGGCAAACTTTCGTACATTTACCTATGAATTCAAGTTGGTCCTATAGAGCGGGTGAAATTTCCTCAGATATATTTATCAAAACCATGACATGATATTTTATGTAGGTGAGAATCAACTCCATTTGTAAGACAGCCAATTTCTACAAACAATAAAATAGCAAGAGAGCAACAAATAATCTCATTTCCTGAGATACTATGTTGAAGTAAAACTTCCTTTGAAAATTGACTACTTGTTTGTGTCTGGACAAAAATAAAAATTGTTCCATTGTTAAAATAGCTTTACAAGAAACATTTACAAAAGCTTTATTTTACCATTCTTTATCAGATCTGAGTATAATATAGTTTTAATCCAGTTTTTGTTTGGGCATTCCCTCTTCTAGTCTATTTTTAACTTTGCAGCTGCTGACGCTTTTCCAACATTATCCTTTGATGGTCTATTATTAGTGAGAGATATTGGGACAAATACTTGGTAGGATAGAAAAGACTGCCATCTTAGGAATTAAATATAACGTTCCCAAGACAAAACCTAATTCACTCCACTCTTGTTAATTGCGCCCACAAACACATTAAATTAGTTGGCTGATCACATTGGATTTGTTTATATAGTAGAGACGATAATACAAGTATAAGATATCGTCTAAAAACACATTGTGACTCATAAATCCATATATAAAGAGAAATTTTGTACATTACAATATCAATATCAAGTGTAACTGACCATGCCCAGTGCCCCATTATTAGAGCACTTATATATTTTGATGTTAGGAATCAATACTATAGCACAACAATATTCAAATGCACTTTATTTTACCTCGAAAGATTATCTATATAAATAAAAATTAAATCGTTGTTAAGCACATCACTTGAGAACGGCTGAACTGATTTGGCCAATTTCTTTTTTTTAATGTTGTATTAGACAGAATAAGGTTTTAAGGGAAAGAAAAATAGGAGAGGTTACTCGGAAAATTGGAAAAAAACTGATAATGCTTTTTTCCATGAGATTTTTGTATGAACTCGAGACCATTACTCATGATTCGAATAATGGATATGCATAATTCTTTTTTTGTTTTGTTTGTTATGGTCCTGAAAAAGTTTCCAGGAAAAAAATCAGGACAATTACAAAGGAAAGTCAGGAAATTCGGACAAACTGCAAAAATAATAATTTCCCATTGGCGTACTTCTGAATGTACTCCTCAAATTGAATATCCATTACCACAACCGTTAATAGATACAATGATCATTCAGAAATATGTTTTTTTCTCATTTTCACTTTGTTTACACATTTAAAATAGGTTTTCACAAATTCACAAAACGATCACAAACAAATTTATTGAAATTAGGACAGGACAACAGCTGTCAGGTCTTCTAGTAATTAATAAATGCTAGGAATTACAGAAAGTTACAATTACTATAACATTTACTGATTCTCATTATGCATTCTATGGATTCAAAAACTAGGAAACATTTAAGCTCACAACACATGTCATTAGACTATAAAAGGTTAATTGGCACTTAAATCTTGCTAACACCACCCTACTCAGTTGGATCACGCACAAATATATCGTAAAACTTTACTTAGGAACCATTAAAAAATTGTCCACCAAAAAGCCATCTTGAGGGTTACGATGCAAAAAAGTTGGCTTAGCGAATACTGACATTGTAGTGAAATTCTGGGTGAAGGTGAAGTGTAAAAAGGAAGAGGCGCTACAAGGGCGTTTTATCCATAGGAGGTGCACCCAGATTTTTTTAATTCTACAGTGTAAGTTCTTTACAGTTCATTGTATTTTAGGCCCATAATATCGATATCAAATGTGTGTATAGCCCAAGAGATTATATGTTTTGCCCAAAATGCATTTATTAAAAAATAACACAATCTCCCACTCCGCATTTCTCTTTGTTCACATCTTCAATATTTTCTCTACCTCTCCTTATTGTTAGAGTGGAAAAGGTACATAAAGATTTGATAACCTAATATTCGATTGCCTCTATATCAATCAAGAATGTTACAACTATTCTTTACGGAAAGTTTCTACGGAAATCCGAACAAATTTCCAAATCAACTGATACTAACAATAGTCTCTTTATCATACATACATTTAGCACATAAAAATTTCACAATGAGTAAGTTGGTCAAATTTACTACAGGTCTAAAAATTGCAACAGACGAAAAATTACGGCAGTTACTACAGGTCTAAAAATTGCAACAGAATTATGAATATTCGTTGGATAAAATGTACTGCGGACAGAAACAGAAACGGACCGAAACATCAGACAAAACATCTGCCAATCGAAGAGGCTGATACGATTAGTCGCAGATGCCTAACAACCGCTTGTCTAACATAGATCACATGACAGGTGGTGCTCATTGTAGTTGAAAGGTTAAGGTCTACTGGGTACAACGGTAATCGCTCTGACTGGGTTATTCAGACATTCACTCTCAACCCCCAATTAGGTATCTATGTGCACTCGAGACTAAAATACAAGGCACACAGTGTGAGCAGAAAAGCTTTGTCTCGAATAATGCCCAATATTGGTCTAAGCCAAGCTCGAAGGAAGCTGCTGATATACACAAGCAACAATTCTCTATATACAATCAATGTTGTCCCGACAGCAGATTGACACTAAGCAGAGTCGAAACGACTCAAGCTAGTAACACGGAATTTATTCATTGCAGATTGGATAGCCCCCTGGTGGGCTTAACTCTTTGCCAATGGATAAGAAGTTCAGTGGACTACTGGATGAACATGAGACACCAGAACGCCCTGTACCCAATCCCAGTTGAGTGGCTGGACAGAGGATCAGACACTGGTTTTTTTTTCTGTGGTGGAAAGAAAGCCCGAGAGTTACTCAGCACTTGAAACTCAGTAGGCGGGGTAGGAGCGGTAGCCCTCAGGTGGGTCCCTGACCACCTGCGTCCTGTAATAGGATTGCACTCTGGCAGGTATTGGTTTCCCATCCGTGGTCTTGATTAGGAGAGAAGTCTCCCTGTCCACTCGAGTGCTTACTGGGAGGCCTGGTTCTTTAGAACTGGGCCGATGTAGGCACTATTTGCCTCCCCTTCTTTAATGGTGGGGGTAGGTTGCGAATTGCCGAATCGGTGCCAATGCTAGGGTCCATTGGAACCGAACAACAGAGGGTGCACATGGGGTTAAGGCCACTAGTGACACTGTAGACCTCGAGAAACAAATCCACCTAAAAAACACTCCACACACACTCACCACACACAGCCTCTCCACATACACACTATCTCTCTGCACCTTCCACATACACACTCAAAATATTTTGAAAGAAAGATAAGTGTTTTGAAGTCTAACAGCAAATAATCATCAGATTTTAATCAGATAATGGTGGAACATTTTCTCCAGAAATAACATTATTTTCAGCAATATATGGAATTATGACAATAATTCATATTATAATAATTAATAGTAACTTAAAACAAACCTGGGAAGAAGATACAATGTGACGTTTATCAGGAGACCAATCGGAACAAAGCACTTTGGCTTGGTGGCCCTTAAGTACTCTACGAGGTTTAATGTTTAAGTAAGTTATGACTTCTAATCGATCAGCTACTGTTGATACTGCAAATGAAACAGCAATGAATTAAATTAGAGATAAATAATATATAAATTTATAGTGAAAAAGCAGATACAAACTGTGTACTGTGACATGGAGGACAATAAACTAATTTACTCTCGGGAAGCAAACAAGGGACTGTCCCATCAATTCTGTTTAAGGACCCTAGAGCAGAGGAGGATTTAACTTTCTGAGTGAATTAACAGGTATTCCAGTAGAAATAATATACTTTAATAAAACACAAGATCAATGTTCAACACAAGATAAAANAGTGAATTAACAGGTATTCCAGTAGAAATAATATACTTTAATAAAACACAAGATCAATGTTCAACACAAGATAAAATTATATTAAGGGAGTTCACACACAAGTGAAAATAATTGGTAAAAACATGATTAATGTTTGAAGTAAAGTACTCGGGGAACTTGCAGAGTCACTACACTACAATATTAATCAAGTACATGTCGACAACACACTCCACTTCCATTCTGAAAACTCTTGCTCCCATCATTGACTCTTGCTGACTGATCCTCTAGTGTGAGTCCAGTGGTGAGTGGAAAGATAAATTTAGAAATAAAACGATTCTCCAACAGAAGAGGGAAAATGCCTATTGCCCTTCAGTGATGATGTCATATATCCCTTGTATTCACTTAAAAATCTCTTTACATGACCATGCATACAAATATTGTATGCATGGAGTCATTTTCATCACCACAAAATTCACATTACAGTTCGTCAGCTCTTTTAATATATTTTTTCCACATTTTCAGTGATTTTTTAATGTATAAAGTGATTGTTGAGGTATGCCAGAAGATCATTTGGCAGGAGTTGATAATAGGAGAAAGAGCTCTTAATACAAGATGTGGGTAAATAATGAAAGTGGGATAAGCAGTCAACATCACTCAATATTTAATGATTAATGCAATTTATAATGCAACAAGATAACATCTGTTATATTCATCATGAATCCTACAGTGTGGAGTATATATTTTTTACAATCATGACGGAATTTTACCAACATTTACTAACTATCCTGCAAAATCACAAATATTGTGGCCATAGCATGGTTAAATTTGGATACCCTTGGATTTGCAAATTATCTCAATACACAGTTTGGATAAACACGCCCGGGAAGGAGTTACAAGAAGCTGCTTAAGCCAACAAGGGAGTTTACATCAATTCACCCAATGAAGATTCATTGATTTAACATAAAGAAAAGTAGGGTAGGGTTGGTGTGTATTTCTTTTGGGGTTTTTTCCTAGGACA
The DNA here is from genome assembly GCA_002313205.1 of Laupala kohalensis. NCBI lineage: Eukaryota > Metazoa > Arthropoda > Insecta > Orthoptera > Trigonidiidae > Laupala > Laupala kohalensis. Next base: position 889,881 of record NNCF01126791.1, read on the forward strand.
TTCACCATAGAAGTTAATTGAGTAAATTTTTGAAGAAATGTTTGGTAATCTCCATCAGAACCGTAATACTTTGTATGAAACATAATACAAGGTTACAATAAACATGTTACAAGGTGGTTTATATGTCAGAAATTAATTTCAAACTAGAAAATGTTAGCAAATTTAACATTTTTGTATAACATACAATACTCTTAAGTAGAAGAGTACATTGTACAATACAGTTCTTTATAAGAACACTTTGGTAAGTCAAAAATCAGTTACACAACACTAGCCTACAGTGTTATGGCAGCAGCTCTGCCAAGCTGCTTCATGGGAATTTTCTCATAGTGGAGACTTCATAGTCCAGAATTTTCTCAACTGTAACTAATATTATAATACTACATAATTGGAATAATAAAATAATATTATAACACTAAAATTGGAACTAAATATTTGGGCTTTGTTATTAAAGAGTTTTAGAAAAATAGAGGTGCTTGTACAGTGATCATTGAGGGTCAGTGGCAGGAAACAGTACATATATCAATACAGTAATTATACAGTGATAATGTAACTTATCTATAATTACAGTAAATACCAAAGTATACTTCATTGCATCTCTTAAGCATCAATGTGGGATAAGTTGCAACACTAATATTTCTCTTGTTCAGTAGCCCACTAACAGACTCACTGTCTTCTCGGACTAATCTTGTATTTTTCAATTAAAAGAAGTATTGTATTTTTTTGTTGAATAAAAATTTAATCGAGTAACTAATGAAATAATACATAATGTACATACCAATACATACCAAGATCACAAATACAGACAAGTTTTCAAATATTTTTAGAGAATTTCACATAGCAATCTTCATAAATTAATAAATTAAATTATATAATATTTAATTAAATAAATATTTCACAAAATCTATACTAATAAAAGTGAATAATTTGGAATGTCTGTTGCACGGAAATTGGAAAAAACCATAAGTGAAATTACTTGAATTTCAATGGACTTTTCGTAGCGGTTATTGGAATTAAAATGTATTTTAATATTGTATCGTAAAAGTATGGTTAATATTAATGAATTACAAGAGCAGAATAAAAAAATGAAAATTGGTTGCTAATCTTCACTTGCATGATTGTTGACTGTGAAGCTTACTAGTGCGTCCACCAGAGTTTGATTAAGCTACACGAGGTGTACAATCCATTGAACATATAACCTATGTGACTGAATCCTAGAAGCAAAATTATACAAACACTGTAAAAAACATCGTTTTCACTGACGTAAACCAAAAGTGAAATAAAAACCAAAGAAAATTCAGAGGTCTTAACTATGAGCTTTGTTTATCCCTATGGAATGTGTACATTCCTTCTGCCCAAATTTTAAAATAATTTGTAATTACATACACATAAGCATATACTGAAAATTGAGTATATTTTTATAGGTTTTCTTAGCAACATTTAATTTTTCTAATAAACAAAAGTGAAAATTTAACACCATGGAAAGTAGAGAAATATGGTAACTAACCTATGAATTTAGGTATACTTTATAAGAATCCGGGGTAATACCAGGTGAATGAACTATTGATTTTCAGTACCAATTTTTCTTTGAATGTTGATGTATTTTTTTAAAGTTCATACAACGCAAATATACACACACATTTTTTGTTCTACTTGTGAATTATTTTAAAATTTTGAATGTCCAGTAATGACATTATTATGCTTCTTTTCAAATTCTGAGCAACTCTGGGTTTTCTACTAGTTTCTTAGGTTACAAGCAAATTACAAGGATATAAAATTCTCCAAAAATACTTGAATAAAATGTATAAAGTTGAATGTGATTGGGACAAAATAAACAAAACAAAAAAATGTATTAGGCTTAAAGGACTTCATAGAACTATTAAATTAAAAGAAAAGAACAGAAAAATCAGCAAAGTTCACATTTTTGGCAAGAAACATTAATTTGAAGACAAGGTAAAATTATGAAGTCTGGTCCACCAACAGATCGCACTTGTTTGAAATAAGATTTATTTCCACAACTTTTAATCCTGGTTGTTGAACTTGAAGTTATGAACAGAGAAAAAATTTATAGCAAAATACTTCCAGCCAGTACAGACTTGTCTAAACAACACTTCTACATGGATTATTACTTTAGGCTAAGGTCCCTCTAAGCTCCTGACCAAAAGGGAAATTCAAGTGAAGTTGCAGTGAAAACCATTTAATTTAATTTATTGTACTTCATATGATTATCAAATCAATCCTAATATATGAAGGGAAAAGATAATATAAATGCATTCTGAACTTACAAGCAACATCATTGAGTTTCTGTCTCTCTTCTTCAAGTTTTTGTTTCAAACTTTCAGCTTCCTTAGTTAAAGCTTCAATGCTTTCCACTGGACTAGTCACCTTCAGTTCACCATCCGACGCCATAGTGATAGTCTTAAAAGCAGTTACAACTACAATAAAATCGGAAAAAAAGGTTGTATCAAGCTGTACAGTATCATTTAACATATTTCAATAAAATGGAGTTGATATATTAAAAATTTAGGCATATTCACTCATGTATTAATTCTCCATAATGGATTTTAAAAAATTAATTAAATCTCCATAATTATTTTTTCTTGCCCTAGGTACATAAACATATTAAACATTCTTTTTGCAACAACTTTTATCTTAACACAGTGACTGACAGAAAATAAAGAAACAAGAATGTTTCTATGATATACTTGCCATAATTAATCTATTCTAGTAATCTCAAGTATCTCAAGCTTCAACCCACTTAAAACACAATTCCTCAGTTATCACTTGCTCTGATCTTGACAAATAGGCAGCAAGTAGGATTTGGATAAAATAAATATACTCTGTACCGTTCGGAATCCAATGATGCACAGAAAGTGCAAGCAGTGTATAAATGTAAGATACCCCTCAACGTCAGTTTTGTCTCGGTACCACTTGGTATCAGTTCAGGATCAAGACCATCAAGACTTACTCTATCGGACTAATTACGACCTTGATAATCTGCTTTCGCTGCTTTCTGTGACAGCGCCAGAGCCAGCCACAGCTGCGGCTTCAGCCTGGCTTCTGCTCAGCTCTAGCTCCCTGCTCTCAGTAAGAAGCTAGAGTAACGTCAATGTGCGAACCTGTTGCCAATTCTGATTCGTGCCGCCATGTTGTGCCCTATCTCGCGCCTCTATTTATGATCCTGAGACAACGCTCTCGAGACTACAAACTTACCACTCATAATATTTTGTTTTACCACGTGTTGAAGCTTTACGTACGTACATAGCAACAACATTAAGTTCACATAAACATTTGTTTATCAATTAGTAGGTCCCGACTCAGCACTATTGAAAGAAGTATCATAATTAGCAATGTTTGTATTACTTTTCTAATATTACGCATAAATGACAATGAAATTTATTTAGACTAATTTAGGCAGCGATTACTCCTGATGTAATGTTGAGGATTATTTAGTGTTTATTAAATTATGTGTATTAATTACTATATAAATTGCACTGTAAGGGCCAACTTAGATTTCATTCAAAAATATACAATTTCTTAGGTATATTTTTGAGTGTACCTGGGGCCCGTTTCACAAAAGTACGTGTTATGAACAATACTTGTAATAATAAGTAGTTAGGTACAATCGTTTCACAAAGATTTCGCTAACTTGTCAGTAACAAGTATGGACAAACAGTCTACTCTTTCTCGTTTGATTCTGCGTTACGTAATGTCAAATTTTGGTATTTCTAAAACATTCACTTGTACACTTTTGGGGAGATAAAACACATGAAATGATAATATTATTACGTATTATTAAAAATATTTCAAGCTTATCAACAATTATCTTTCTAAACTGCATGACAATAACTGAGCTAAAATAATGACGAATAACTAAATTAAAATATATAGTAAAGTAAATACGGTTCTTTTCTTATAATAAGTGTTTGTAATACGTCCCACTTTTTCTTCCAGCTTTGTCGAGGTCATTTTAAAGCGTTCGTTAAATTCGTACACCGACACAAATGTAAAGTTCCCTCTTTCCCTGAATGTTTTTCTATGTAGTTGTACACGAATGAATAGCTCATCTTAATCTTCCGAGGAAGAATTTGACCACCTCATATTAATAAAATAACACTTGTAACACAGTTAACCTACGTTTATAGATAGGTAAGAAATCCTTGGTTGGTAACAAGTTTATTTTACAAGTTTGTCAGCTACAATTGTGAGTAACCTAACGATTGTGGGTTACAAGTAAATCACTTGTAAAATTGTACGAATTCACTAATAATTACTAGTTTACAAGTGTACCTTTGTAAAACGCTAATAACAGGATATTTTTAAATTTGTGAAAATTTACTTGTCACTTACAAACTTGTATTTTTGTGAAACGGGCCCCTGGAAGTGACGTAAAATTCCGTTGCAAGGTGAAATCCTTCTCGAGGCAGCAAGCAGCGAAGGTTGCATATGTGTAACTTTCATTGATTGTTTTCTCCGTGATCACGTGTAGATGCGGGGTGACCTCGGGACATCAACTTCAAAAAAGGGACAAACTCAAAAAGGGGGATCAGAAGCGGCCGTCTCGAGGGACGACGCCGTTCTACGCAGCAATGGAAAGCCCGCGTATTACCGCAGCCTACAGCTCGACACTGCTGGTGAGTTACGTCTCTCCTTTGACATGACGGACTGTCGGCCCAGCCTCCACACTTATGACAATTCAAGAACGACTTACGGTTTACGATTGGTATTAGAGTATTAGTCTCTTAAGTTCAGGGTTTGATCCCCAAGTACCGCTCGAGCCCGGTAGAAACAATTCGCGTCAGTATTGTAGGCCCGAATCATACGCGATTCGATAAATTCTACGAGAAGGATAGCGGTAAAGCTTTGAAGAAGATTGTTGCTCTACATATCTTTTCATCATGTTAATGACAACCATTAAGGATTCCCATATGTCAAACTGCCACGGTTTGGGGGACGCATGTTTGAAATTTCAGGGAAATTTATCAAGAACTAGCAAAGATATTGATTTTTAAAGTTACGGTAAACACGTTTATGTAATGTGACCGAGTTCAATATTGTAAGGTAATGCGACCAAGGATGGCGTCCTACAAAAGGCAGTGGCATAGTATGAGTATGTAGATATAGAAGATTGAAAAGAGAATTAGCGTGCTAGCTGTTATGAGCCAGAATAGGATAATTTAAAAGATTGTACGAAGTTTTCATACATGTCCATATATCTGTTCATGAGAAGTCATAAAATGGTATGTTAGTCGGATGTAGACAGATAACTAAAAGATCAAAAGCACAAGCACATGCAACATACCTTACCATTCCAAGGGAAGACTACTTGCGCCCCCAACGGAAGGTCTAAGAACTACATACGTGATAAAGGGGAAGATTTTGTTAACTTTGAAACGGAAGAAGATATGGCAGCCATATTAAAAGAGGACATTTTAGAGACCAAATGGAGGCCATACGCAAAAAATTAAAAGGCGCTTCAGTGAATTGCAGCTACCATACTGCAATAATTTACCCGCCAGGAAAACGTGCATTTTTTACAAAATAGCTATAACTTCTGAACTACTGCACGGTTTTGAACCAAACAAACAGATTAACACTTGAAAAATAATGCAGATTAACATATACTACGCCAAAATGTAAATTATGACAATTAATAGATTTTCAGAAATTAGAAACAGGAAAAACACACATCAGACACAAATAAGAATTGGGCGGAAAATTTAAGCTCTAATGACCTTGCTGTTGACGAGCCCTTAAAGTCCCACAAAAAGGGCGGAAAATTAACGGAATTAAATAGAGAATACATTCATACAAACAATATTCCAAGGGTCAACAACCTGGTGAGTATATGAGCGCAAAGAAAGTTAAATAATTTTTGCGGAAGGAAAACAGAGTAACATAGTCAGTGACGTAAGACATATGCAACCACAATATTAATTGCACAAATATTTGGGAAGGATATAAAACAGATAATCTGTGGTGCGAAACAAGGAGGAAGGATCATCTAACGAGCTGATTGTGATCTAAATACATAAATTGTTATGTCGCTAATAACTGCTCCTCGTTAGTAACAAAATAACCTTTCAGTAGCCATACACATACAATTCCAGATTATAAAAGCCAATAGTCACGGTTCCATAAATCCAGTAGACAGTAGCTGTAGTAGCGCTGAGTCGAAGTTCCTTAAATCTAGTAGACGATTGCCTTTGTAGCGCCAAGTCGAAGTTCGTTCTTGACGTAAGTTGCGGCGAGAACTGGTTCCGAAGGGAGGTCCGTAACTGAAGCGCTTCGGTAGTGGCTGGGTAGTGGTCTGTCTGTCTGCTCATATATGCCCCCGCCTCCTAATGGTACTCGCTGACGTAGCACGACGCTGGCGTTACTTGCCGCATCCGAGTTACAGGTAGCGCTGTCTGCGGGTAACGTAGGAACTACTAGCTCCTGCGATCTTCAAACTGCAGCGTATACTGCACCCTCCCCGCCTATTTCGAGGAATAGGGGGAAAACGTAGACGCTTGCTGCGCCGGGGCCTTGGTCGATCATCGTTATCCTGGGGTGCATGGGTTTTTGATCTGGAGTGCTGTAGGCCGCTGCTTCAGTTGACTCCTCCTTGTCTCTGACCTAGCCGAGTCGGTCTCCCCTTGGAGCGCGCAGTGTCGTAGTTTCTGCGCTGGATCGGCGGGGATCGCTGGTTCGGTTGGCTCCTCCGTGGCCGACGTGTTTTGCTCTGACGTTGTTGACCCTAATAACTGCTGGGTTGTTATAGCCACTGGTTCTGTTGTTTCCTTATCCAGCTTCCCGTCTAGGTCTGTTGGGACCTCCGTTGTTGGCCGATGTTGAGAACGTCCTGAATACATGCCATTGTGAAACTGTGTGGAGGACAAGTAGTAGTGAAGGTACGTTCACACTTATATACATATATGAGCGGCTAGTCTGAGATATATGTCAGTTTGTATGATCTGAGGCCATGTAGTTACTCTGACAAGTCGCGTGACACCACCTCAGACAAATCCTGATACATTTTGTATGAGCGTAATTCAGGATATACATGTATGCGCATACAAGTCGCAAACGGATTTGTGCATGTGCGGAACCTATGACCAGTACGCGCTCCGCCATGTTTGATTATTTCTAGCTGTGTTCATTGCGATCTGTTGTCCGGCGTCAAGTAGTGGGCTTTGTGCTTTTTCTTTTAAGTGTAATTCCTTAGAGTTTTTAAAAATGTAGTTGTAATTAAGTCGTTCTTTTATATATTTATTTCTTTTGTTAGTATTCTTTCCTTTTAAGAAGCGTTACGGTTTTAAGAAGAGTTTTTATCTCTAGCTCATTTTCATTCTCTTTATCTTACCCGAAAATGATCTAGTGTATTGTATTGTTCATTGTTGTTATACTTTCTTTATAGGAGGCAGACTTCTGTAATATTAAATAAGTTATTTATATAATATTAGCTAGTATAATTAAAAATTATTTTCCAAGAATTCTTGGGATGGTGGTGGGTATGCCTTTATTGTATTTTCCTCCAAACCAAATGCATCGTCTGCCACCAAGGTGTATGGGACGCTCTTCACCGTTCCAGATAGTGGATTTGGAGGTGGTATTTTCAGTTTATTTTGCAAAAGCATTTCGTGGAATGATGAGTGTTTAAAAACTCCACCATCAGAAATTCGGCCTTGTGTACCAGCATCAGTATATATAGTGCGATATTCAGCATCAACCACTGCCATTAATACAATGCTGAATTTTTGCTTGTAATTGAAGTACTGTGATCCACTGTGAGGTGCTGCAATTATTTCTGTGTGCCTGCCATCAATAGCTCCCAAACAATTAGGAAAGTTCCACCTTTTTTCAAATTGTATCTGCAGCCATTCATTTTTCTTCTGAGGAATCTGAAAAGAAATATTCATTGTTGTTCTTAAAGGAAATTTATTTTTGTTATATTTTACTTAAGGATGTGTGTAAAGCTATTAAACATTTGAAATAACGCATTTGTGATACATTGTACATTTTTTTGCAATATGTTTGTGTGATTGTTACTCTTTCTTTTCAGAGCATAACCACTCTCAAATAGAAGCGCCAGAAATTGAGGATGCGGCAGAAATGCTAGAGGGTGGCAATACACCCGACATGCCGGAGACTCTTTAAGAAGGAGGCGGCATTGTAGAAATAGTGTTTCCCTACGTGGTGGAGGAGGAGGAGGAAGAAGAAGCAACTAATACGAGTATGTCTGCAGAGCCTGTGGAAACCCCAGAAGGACTTCCCAAGGAGGAGAAGAAGGAAGCCGTCTGCCCCTGCAAGCGGCAGCAAAGATGTTTTGAGTGCTTTGGTATTACTGGGGAAGAGTTTTCAGACATTTGGGAACCATGTTGTCAGTGACTGAGGAAGTGTGATGGGAATAAAAAGTACAATAGAATTTTGGCAGAAGCTAAACGTAAAAAAATTTCATACTTTCTATGAATTGGAATGAAAGAAAATTGAATTAAACGATGCCTGAAATGAATTTTAATCTTTTAATTTAAAAGTCTTTTAATTTAAAGAATCCTCTCCAACACCTAATTTAAGACATTTTATATTTATATTTTGGTTGAGGGTTTTTTAATTTTGTGGTAGACGTATAGGCCTATTCTTATCAGTGAGTTATGTTATTTCAGTTCTTATTCTCCTGTTCTTGAAATGGAAGTAAAGTGGACACGTACTCCTATATTTCATTGAATATATGATTTTTATATGCATTCCATATGAATCAACTGAAAAAGTGTTGTTTTTGGTCAATTTCATTCTTTGAATTTGAATGTAATTACTATTCCATAATGTTAGTATAATAATTTCCTAATATTTACACATTTCATAATATTAATAGTAAATATACCACATTGATCATTAATATAGAACAGTATGCACAGTACTTTCAAAAACTATATAAATTAATAATGCTAAAAAAGATTAGATCATTAATATTTCTGAAATACCTTAACTTCTTGAGATAAAACTTTCAATATTGCCTCGCAAACACGAAATATTATTTTCGATATTGCACTCTTTGAAATGTGATGCTTCAACGTAGATAAGAAATCTCCTATGGCCAAAAATCTTAGTGTCACCCTGTGCTGATCCTCAGGTGGAATAGAGTTGCGGAACCTTGTTATATCTCTTTATCAAAGGAGCAACTAAGGACAAGAGTTCATAAAAATCTTCAATGTACATCTGAACATAATTTTTGAAGTACGCGCCGCCTTCAAGAGTTAGTTCTTTCACCAGCTTTGCATAGGCCCCGTACGTAGACCTCCTCTTCAAAAACTTTCGCTGCCACCATCTAAGTTTTTTCTCGTTCTCAATGGTCTCTGTTCTTCCTGTTCCAACAGAAAAATTGCACCATAGCACAAAAACATGAAGTCTTCTAAATCGGCTGAAAAGTTGACGCCATCTTATTTTATTGTCCTTTTCTCACCCAGAATTCCTTGATACAAATTGCAATGTAAACTCTGCCGTATACATGTATGAGGTGAAAGTGTCTGAGCTCATACAAATCGCAGGTTGTGTGTATATATACACTTATACAAGTCGCTTAAAACTGAATATAAGTGTAAACAACAGTGTATATATACACTTATACAAGTCGCTTAAAACTGAATATAAGTGTAAATAAACTTGAAAACAACACTACGAAAGATCATGAAGATACAATCTTCACAAGAACGCGACGCTCCCGGAAGACAGGGACAAAAAATGGAAGGTCAATTGCAAAGGAGAATACAGGATGGTAAGTTCAAGAATCTATCCGGAAAAGTCCAATTATCAATAAGGGATGGGATAGAAGATGCATGAAAATAAGAGCAACAATGCAATGAAAATGAAAAATTGAAGGTAGATATAAGAGAGACTGGGGAGATGCAGAGAACAAACTGTTAAATAATGGACATTAGCAAGAAATTAGAAAGATAATTTACAGCTTATAAACAAACAAGACTTGGTGGATATGGAGGAAAGATTAATAGGAATACTCGTTGAGATGGAATATGTATCAAGAAAGAGGAAAGCAAAAATGAATAAATGGTTCGCAAATAGTAAGTAGTAAAGAACAAGCAAATAATGAAGAAACAGGGGAAAGTATTAGAAGAAGTAGGGGTGATACAAGAACAGATGGGAACAACAACAATGGAAGTCACAAATAAGATCGAAAAATGTACTAGGCAAGCAAATAAAACACAGCAAGAAAAAACAGAACTGGATACAGGGGGACCTATGCAACAGTAATACGGAGATGAAAAAAACGGGATAAGGTAATGTTTGTGGGAAGAAAAACTGAGACAGATAAAATAAATTTAGCACAAACATAAGTTTGTAATTTAACATTTAACATAAGTTGCTAGCGAAAACACCAGAAGCAGTAAAGTTAAATGACCATATAATGACACGTGGAGAAAAATTATTACTGCAAATGGAATTACGACACATGAGCACACAGGCAGGGAAAATGATAACATCACATCGGAATTTATACATAGAACAGCGAAGAAAGATAAATCCAAAAATAATATTGAATGTGGAAGAACAAATGGAAGAAAAGCTAAAATGATGATTGCTACATGAATGGGGGGAAAGAACAAGATGAATCCACAACAAGAGTGGTAAAGAAAATTGGGAAGAAGGAATGGCGTACAAGACATAGGATATTGGAAGTAGAGAGCACATTCTATAAGCAGATAATGGTGCAAGGAAAAGTGGTGTCGGATTCCGGTCATATAGGGTAGATACACATGTAGAACCTCTTCGTTAATACTTTTGCCATCGATATGATCATGCGGCAAAATGCTGCATAGAAAGGACTGACAGCGGTGACTTAGTGGTAGCGTTTTCGCTTCAACGATCTCGCTGAGCGGTAGAGATTGGTGGAAATTTCGCTCGGTCGAACTAAGTGAGGTTTTCAGTTGGGGTTTCCTTCACTTACTCCGGACAAATGTCGGTTCGGTACCATAAGATCTCAACCTCGTAATTCCCTTACCCAAGTCCAACGGTTAGGTGTAGGAGCAGGTCTCATGGCCTGAACCTCGCCAAAAGGGATAAAATAAATATATAAAAAAATCGATACTGCGGGCATTACGGAGAAAAAGGACATGATCAAAAATATTGTTAAATAGAAAGATATATAGTATACGTAAACTGTAAAAGACAAAAATAGGCCGTGTGACCCGTGTAAGAAGCCAAGAATGAGAAGAGTATAACACATAAGGCGAAAAGTACCAACACACGAATTATGGGGATTAAGGTGATGCAAAAGAACCTGCAGTTCAGGCATTAGGGAGCGTTGGAATTGGCCAAATACATTGAAGAAAATATATATTTATGAGTCTTACAGAAGCCCTATTTAAACAGAGGGTGAATACAGTATCTCCCAATTAGAATAAGGAGTGTATATTTCAGAGGAGGTCGATCAGCAATAGTGGTATGCAGCACACAGTTGGAAGTAATGGAGATGAAAGAATATACAAAAAAATATGCAAATGATAGGAGTAGCGGATGAGGAAATAAATGTATATGTGGAATTTGGATTCAAGAGATCAAGAATGTTTGTATTGTAAAAAACATAATGGCTAAATATAAATGAGAAGCTGTGTATTTATGTGGCGATAGTAATCAAAATTATAGGGGAATCATACTCATAATAACAGAGGGAAAGATAATATTTGAGAAAGACCTCTGAATAGTGAATATATATGGCGTACCTACATACCAAACAGAAAATGGAAAATCAGTAATCGACCTGAGACTACAAGCAAGAAATACAAGAAAGACAGCAACAATGTGGGATATAATAAGATAGAAAGTGGTCATAAGGTTATATTGTTTATGAGAGAAAATATAAGAAATGCCAAGACATGGGAATGAGGTATAATAATAGGAAGATAAATTGGGTAAAGTTTAGAAAAGAAAATGCGAACATGTGATATGGGGAACAATACAAATAGGAAGCACGTAATGACTGGTTGCTTAGATACAGTAAAATCGCACACAGGACATCTCACACGGGGAGGATGAACAGGTCATGCAGCCTCGGGAGTATGAGTACGTAGGCGTAGGCAGAGTCGAGAAAAAAACACGCAAATGGAAATAGTGAACGTGATGAATAGATTCAAAAAGAGCAAGATTTCGTGGTATGATACCATTACGAATGATATGATAAAAAATGACACCAACCTATGGACAGTAAGTAACAAATATAAGACAAAAATGCTATAATTACATATATTACCCAAGTTGGAAAATAGGGGTAATGAAACCAGGAAACGATTATTTTGAAAGGAAATTAATGACTAGTAAGTGGTGTAAATGTGACCAGGGAAAAGATATCGTGAATCATATATTACATAATTATGCAATTATCAATGAAGAAAGAACACGATAAATAAGCGAACTAAAACGGCACGGAGTATATAGTGATAAGGATTAAACAAGATATATAGCTAAGGTAGTAGAAGCTCCTCACAGTAGGGGCTCGGAACATATATATCGTAGTTGTATATATGGCAAAGAGGAAAGTTATATATGGAAATCCACGGGATATATCAAACAAGAGAAAAGAAGAAGCTCAATATTATAGAATAGGATAGAGGAAGAAAAATGAAGGAAAAGAGAAGGAATGAGACAGAAACAAGAGAACAATAAGACAGAAATCAACAGAGACAGAACGTATTGAGATAGAATAAAACCTAGGTAATGGTCAAAAGGTCGACAAACCGGGTTCAGAAAAGAAATTAAAATGAAAAAAATTGTACGTTACTGCTGGATAAAAGATTTAGGTCGATTGACCAGAAGACAATTATCGAAACCTGATGGTATAAAATTTGTGTGCGATTTGTGTTTGCAATATTTCCACTAAGCTGATAAATCTGAAATCACCAACAGTATTGTGTCATTGAGACGCGGGTGATTTTACCAAAGAAGATACACTCATGATATTTTGAAACCATGCGCGACAACAACGCTCCCTTTAGTCACATACGTTCATTTCCAAGCGTTCACAGAACCTATAGCCTCTTGTGAACCATCGATAGATACACTCTATTCCGAGGTTTATCCACGTCACACTTCTTTTGCTTCAGGTTTAAACGTTGTGTTTCTTTCGACAAGTCATGCAACTGCTGTACTTCTTATCGCGGACGCGAAGCGGCGAACCAGTAGTTTACAACATTGAAAGGTGTTACTCGGGGCTATGAGGCGAGTACCGAGCACCTCGTTCAACTAGTCATGCGCCCCGAAGATGACAACCATTTCCGTAGTGCGAACTCGTGTTGTATTTGCGTTACCGAAAAATGATATCGTTCACGATCAATATCATCTGTCGCGGTTGTATCGCGGTGCTGCGCACAATGCGTGCTATATCAACTATCAAATTTATGCATAATGAAAGAGTTTTCCGAGCTACGTAGCCGTGGTCTGTTTTGGTTTTCACCAGACGTTTCGGTCACAACTTGCTTATCGATGGGAACGTGGCTTGCAAGGACGAAGCACACGGGCCGAAGTCTTATTTGCAACTGGCCAGGGGAATAACCCGGGCCTGAAGGAGCTATAAAGATACTGTATACAACCATGGCAAGGTTGCGTAAGGTAGAAATATACCAATATAAATAAAAAAGATGGAAAACAACATGCTCAAAAAAGGAATTTAATCTTTATCTAGAGTACTATAACATTGGCGTGAGGAATCATAAGAGAAACTAACACAATCAAGAGATCCGGTCGGGTCTCGCCGCTAATTTCACACTCTGCGCTAATTTCACGCCAAGTTACTCGGTGCTGAAGCTTAAAAATGAGTTTTTCGGCAAATAAAGAATCATTGCATTCAAACTCTCAGGAAATACTAGGAATCTTGTTTTTCATTGTTATTCTATTTTTACTCCTTTTACTTCTGCTGAATATCGGTAACTTTTCTCTAATTTTGTTCAAAATTTTAAAACTTGGGTTTCCTTTTTGTCACCAGGCAGCGTCTCGGTCATTGCCCTGGGCAAAAATGGCGCAGTTTTATAAAAAAAAATTTGTTCAGAGCGGTACTTCAGTATTAGTGATATCCCTCAACTTACCATTGACCACACATTTACTAACGCATGATACAAAAAAATAAAAACATATGATAAAGTATATAATAATTGCCATAGCGTTTAAAAATACTATTTTACCTTTCATGTATCTGTCATTCTTTATTTCCTCCGTGGTTAAGGGGTAACGTGAGAGCGTTGTTTCCAAAAAGTCGAGGATTCGATCCCAGTAGAAATTGGTGGATATTTTTATTCAGTTTTGTCTACATAACCTTATTCGAAATAATATGTTCAGTATATTTTAAAACTAATTTTTGCGATTCTTATGAAAAATAACCGAGTTTTTAAATCAGGATCATTATATTGTAATATAAAAAATAGAGGTGGAGAATTAATGATACTTCACTTACCTAGCCCACTCGGCAAGCACTCTCAGGGATTCAACATGTCCTCCTGCTATAAACTAACAAGAGGAGGATCGAGTTCGGCCGATAATTTACGTGAAATATACACTAATCTTTCGTAAAAGAAACACAGCTCTTTTAAACATTGGTTAAATCATTTTACCCTCACTACACAGATACAACACTACAGTTTACAATTTCCCATCTAAATACTTCCCTCAAAAAGACATGCAACTAATCACTCTTAAATTATACGTGTAACAAACGCGTCCTGTCTACAATACTGTATGACGCACGTACACACGCCTCCCCATAACGCCCACGCCTTTCAACTTTGCCCTCGCGCACAACAAAAGTTGATGATTTCCATACGGTTCCAATGAACCACAAAAATGCACGCATTCGTACTCCACACGAATGATAAACATTCGCCATCGCGTGTTTATTTATCAACCACAGCCCTCTGTACGCAAGAGTTCCAAGTCATAGCATCAAAGTCATGGCCAACACATTCCAAGGCCAATACAAGGAATAATAAACGAACACATGGTTCGCTATAAATTCTATGCAAGATGCTATTCATAAATACGTGAGCACAGTAAATAAATAATCATCTATAACAGCATCCACAAGACCTACTCCCTTCTGATCCAACCGAATCTGATATGAATTAGATGCTCAGATATCTTCACTTAATAAGCTACTCTTGGCAACGGAAAACATTCATTCTTCCTGCCCTAACTAGCCGTGCCAAACGCACTATATCCGTCTTCTTCGTCTCGACGAGCACATGTAATTTTCCGCTCCGAGATATTCAAAGTCAAACTTCGCTATTCGGAATCCTACGTTAAATCCCAAGCCACATACTGGCCACTACATTCACTACACGAATAATTCCGAAGAAAATACGAAACGCTGAACGCGAGCCAAGCTCCGCCAGAATTCTATTCAAGACTTCGTCGACACCAGATCCTTGAAGAACTCGCCTTTNAACTCCCCGCGATCATCCCTCCCGCACTCATGTTGCTACAACATTTCCCATGCCAAATTTCTGGAAAGACAGACCTCAAGCGTGGCTTAACTACGTTGAGGCCCACTTTTCCGTTAGAGGCATTACTTCCCCTTTCGATAAGCATTCGGCTATAGTTAGTAACCTCGACAATGTCACCCTTTCGACAATTGACGAAAATTTGTTGACACCCTGTGACAATACGGCGTACGACCGTTTAAAAGAATTCCTAATCACCCAATATGCCAGCTCACAACACAAGAGAATAGACAGACTACTATCGTCAGAAGCCATGGGTGATCTTACCCCGACACAGTTTCTACGGCATCTCCGAAATTTAGCTGGCCCCGACGGTCAAAATAACACTCTGATAGCGGAGATTTGGATGAGGGCCCTCCCCGTTCAAATTAGGACGATATTAGCAGGAAGCTGCGCTAATGACGTATCCGAGCAGGCCACCTTAGCCGATAAAATCGCAACGGCGTTACAAACCACGCACACCGTGGCAGCTACCCGTGAAACGATACCAGCGCCCCCCACGGACCTGCGCATGGACTACGTTCTACAAACATTAACGTNTTCACAGCGAAACCATTAACCTTACCGCAACGGCCAGCGAAACCCTTCGCCTTACCGTGGCGACCAACGAAACTTTCGAGCTCGCTCGCGTTCACATTCAAACGTTAACAAGCCACATGATATATGCTGGTTTCACGCTAAATTCGGTAACGATGCGAAAAAATGTCTTCAGCCTTGCAATTATTCAAAAAACTTGGACAGCCGCCCTCCAACTCAAGGTTGAAGGGCGGTGTGCACGCTTGCGACCCCAGAGTCAATTTTTGTAATAGACTGATGGGGAAACGTCCTTATGTATACGAGCGAAGTATCGGTCTCCATTTCCTAGTTGACTCGGGATCGGACGTCTCCTTATTTCCAAGGAAGCATTGGAAAATTAATACCATCCCCACCGGACTTGTTTTAAATGCGGCCAACTCCACTGACATCCAAACCTATGGAACCGCCCATCTGAAACTTCACCTCTCCCTCCGTCGTGAGTACTCTTGGAACTTCGTGGTGGCTGATGTACAGGACCCCATCTTAGGAGCAGATTTCCTGTCTCATTACAAATTAATCTTGAACTGTGGAACCCGAAGACTATGCGACAATTTAACGGGAATCTCAACAAACACAAAATTCAATGCATGCAAATGCACTGAAATTAAAATAAAACAAATTCAAAATAACGATTTCGCCAAGATCATAATTAAATTCCCGGACATAACAAAGCCATCTGGCAAATTTTGCACGCGACAAAATACAATGCATCATATATCAACCACAGACGGGCCTCCGGTCACATGTAGACCACGCCGTTTAACACCAGAAAAGTTGAAAATTGTACAAAGCGAATTCGAAAACTTAGTCCGAGCCGGTATCGTTCGACACTCCCGCAGCCCTTGGGGATCACCACTCCACTTAGTAAAGAAACCGGATGGCACTTATCGCCCATGCGGAGATTACCGCAGACTTAATGACCGGACAGTGCCGGACGCATACCCTATGCGCCACATACACGATTTCGCTAATAACCTCGCAGGTTCCACAATTTTTTCAAAAATAGATCTAGTCAAAGCATACCACCAAATACCAGTAAATCCAGCAGACATAGCGAAAACAGCCATAGTTACGCCTATTGGCTCATTTGAATATCTCCAAATGCCTTTTGGCTTAAAAAGCAGTGCACAAACGTTCCAACGATTCATGGACCAGGTAACTGCCGGTCTACTGTTTGTGTATACGTACATTGCCGACATCCTCGTCTTTAGCAAGAACACTGCCGAACACAAAAATCATTTAGAGACGCTGTTCCAGAGGCTGCGAGAGCACGAAATTGTGGTTAATATGCAAAAGTCGACCTTCGGCGTCACAGAACTGACGTTTCTTGGGTATACTATCGACGCCAAAGGCATCAGCCCACCAGCGGACCGTGTCACCGCACTCCGCGCCATGGACCAACCCACTACAGTAAGAGGTATGCGGCGATTTCTTGGCGTTCTAAACTTTTACAGAAGATTCATTCCAAAAGCTGCAGTACCTCAGGCCGCCCTCATCGACGCCATTTCAGGCGGAAAGAAAGATGGGACAAGACCATTTCCCTGGACCGACGCCCTGAGAGCAGCCTTCACGGACTGCAAAGAAAGTCTAGCGAACGCGGTTACCCTTGTGCACCCACGCAGCGACGCACCCCTGGCGTTATTCACCGACGCCTCGGCGACACACGTAGGGTCATGTCTACAACAACAGGTAGACCAGGAGTGGCAACCCCTCTCTTTCTACAGCAAAAAGTTGACCGCGAAACAAAGCAAAATGCCAGCTTACTACCGTGAGCTCTTGGCAATATATGAAAGCGTACAGCACTTTAGACATTGGTTTGAGGGATTCCAGATAACTATCTATACCGACCACAAACCTCTAATTCACGCGTTCCGTCAAAAACGGGAGAAATTACCCTCGGAACAGCTCAACCAGCTGCAATTAATAGCGCAATTCTCCACGGACATTAAACATATTAAAGGTAGCGAAAACATCGTTGCTGACGCACTGTCACGTGCTGAGACGATAACGTTATTAGAAGATACCTCAAAATTCGCCCAGCTTCAATTCAATGACGCTGAGATCCAACGGTTGATAACCTTAAAACCACAGTGGTATGATAGGGAAACAATCCCCAACTCGGATTTGACTCTAATTTGCAAGGCAGGTCGCCCACTCATACCAACCGACCTTCGAAAAAACATTTTCGACGAGGTTCATAACCTATCGCACCCAGGCCGAAAAGCTACGGCACGATTGATAAAGGATAAGTACTTTTGGCCCAGCATCAACCAAGACGTGAAAAACTGGACAACGACTTGTTTAAAATGCCAAAAAAATAAAGTATATCGACATACTATCTCTCCCCTAAGATCATTCAAACCACCGGAGAACCGCTTCGATACGATTCACGCAGACATCGTCGGACCACTACCATCCTCAGAGGGATATCGGTACGCCCTGACTATCATCGATAGATTCACACGCTGGCCCGAAGAAATCCCTATGACGTACATGACGGCAGAAAAAACCGCAGACGCGCTCCTCCACGGCTGGATCGCCAGATATGGTGTACCAACAAAAATCATTACCGACCAGGGCCGACAATTTGAAAGCCAGTTATTCGGCGAACTGATGCAACGACTTGGCATCAGCAGACACCGCACATGCGCATATCACCCCTAGGCCAACGGTATGATAGAACGTCTCCACCGCCAGCTCAAGGCAGCCCTAATGTCGCATGACACCGGTTGGAGTAGAGCCCTGCCCGTAATAATGCTAGGATTCCGTACCGCGCACCGCGAGGACTTAAACGCCTCGACCGCGGAACTAGTGTTCGGAAAAACACTAACACTTCCCAGCGATATTTTCCACCAAAATAGCAAAGATGATACAACGACTTACGTGCAAGAACTTGTACATCGTATGCGGCAGATTAAACCTGTCGTACCGAGACTTCAAACACGGGAACCTTTCATTCATAGCGAACTGGAGAACGCAACACACGTGTTTCTGCGCAGCACTCCGTTTAGAAAAACCTTCGTTCCCCCTTACAACGGACCATTCGAAGTATTATCAAAGTCCGAGGATAAAAAAACGGTCCTGATTAAAATCAATAACAAAGAAGTCCGCGTAAACCTGGATCGCACAAAACCTGCGTTCATCACAGCAGATCCAACACGGGTCACCTACGAACTGCCTTCTGAAAACATCATTCAACATACCGCAGAAGCAGCACCAGCGCCCCCACCTGGTCACACACGATCAGGGCGAAAGATAAAATTCAACGAAAAGCCGGACTTTTATTATTATTGAAAACCATCATAAATTATTATAACTTGTTACTATTAATGTTCCTCTTTCTCTTTCTTTACCAAGGAGACCAGACCCAACCATCCTACATAGTACCGCTAGCAACACGTAATACGGTATTCAGTAACTAGCTAATGCAAGCGTAAAATCACCCACAATCCTTTAAATGTGGAAAATATTTTTATAACATATGGCTATTATTGTATGTAACGACGCAGAAACAAAGCTATTCCTACTGAGAAACAGCAGTAAATAAACACTGCCTGATGATCAAGGATGGTGAAATTTCAAGTCTCTACTAACAAAAAGAACCAATGCTATAGAACTACAGAACAGTAATAGTGGATAAAACCTCTGTCAAACCCTTATAAGTATGAATGTATCAACAGAATAACTCAACCATTACAGATAAATCGTGCACACGATTATCTATGGGAGAGCAAATTTGAGTTGGAACAACCATAATTATTGGAGTCGAAACATGTCCATTTCCAACCCTCCAACTTCCTAGTACGACGACTTCTGGCAAATGCACAATTAACGCTTCAATTCTCTCTTCCCAAAACTATCAACAAGATGTGCATCCTACGGAGAGCCATCTTCTCCTAGCTATTTGTTCCAACGCTCCTAGCATCTTGGTCCAACGCTCCTAGCATCTTGGTCCAACGCTCCTAGCATCCTGGTCCAACGCTTCCAGCATCCTCATCTCCTGGCCCCAGCATCCAACGCATCCTGGTCTCAACGCTTCTAGCATCCTCGTCCAGACCCAGCACTGACTACCAGAGCCTTCATCTTCTGATAATCCCACGAAGACTCCCACTTTGGACCACACCAATTAACCAAACAGGCGGAGTCTCAAGCAGTTTTTCCCTTATACTCAGATTTTGGGTTACGCACTTCCGAATATTCATCTATGTCAGGATGGACGTTCGAAGCCAGGGTTTTTTTACTTGAGACTTATTCGAAGGGACGACTTCCCCGGGCAACGTTCTTTTTACTTTGTCCTTTGTGAAAAATTAAGGATAATTTTTGGAACGTACGGGGGTGGTGTAACAAACGCGTCCTGTCTACAATACTGTATGACGCACGTACACACGCCTCCCCATAACGCCCACGCCTTTCAACTTTGCCCTCGCGCACAACAAAAGTTGATGATTTCCATACGGTTCCAATGAACCACAAAAATGCACGCATTCGTACTCCACACGAATGATAAACATTCGCCATCGCGTGTTTATTTATCAACCACAGCCCTCTGTACGCAAGAGTTCCAAGTCATAGCATCAAAGTCATGGCCAACACATTCCAAGGCCAATACAAGGAATAATAAACGAACACATGGTTCGCTATAAATTCTATGCAAGATGCTATTCATAAATACGTGAGCACAGTAAATAAATAATCATCTATAACAGCATCCACAAGACCTACTCCCTTCTGATCCAACCGAATCTGATATGAATTAGATGCTCAGATATCTTCACTTAATAAGCTACTCTTGGCAACGGAAAACATTCATTCTTCCTGCCCTAACTAGCCGTGCCAAACGCACTATATCCGTCTTCTTCGTCTCGACGAGCACATGTAATTTTCCGCTCCGAGATATTCAAAGTCAAACTTCGCTATTCGGAATCCTACGTTAAATCCCAAGCCACATACTGGCCACTACATTCACTACACGAATAATTCCGAAGAAAATACGAAACGCTGAACGCGAGCCAAGCTCCGCCAGAATTCTATTCAAGACTTCGTCGACACCAGATCCTTGAAGAACTTGCCTTCAAGCATATTCTGGAACCCGACGGCAGAGATCTTCAAGCTCCGACGCCGAACACCGAGGAACTTCGCCCCCGGAACGGCGCAGCTACAGAACCCCATACAAGACTCGACGCCAAGGTCCCCCACGTCCAGTATCTGCGAGCAGAAGAACACTGGACCGCCGCTGCTGAACGCCACGTCTCCACCAGCNCGCCACAGACGTCGCTCTTCAAAACATAAGTCCAGGCGACATCCCAGGTTCACTGTATGTCATACGGTGTCTTAAATCTTTTATCGTTCTTTATTGTTCAACCAAAACAGGACTACGTTAATAAATTGTTCTAAGACCAAATTGGAAACCAAGCATTTTATTTATTTTGTGAAAGAGGAGGTTTTGTTGTAAACACAACCAGATCTCCACCCTGCACAACATACGCTATTGACGACTAATGAATGAATTTAATGACGGGTGGGGTTCGTGCCCATTTATTAAAATAAAACACACACATTGGGTACTAAATTCGCGCAGCTTCAAATAATACTGGTTTTAATGAACTAACTTATTAAGATCTAGCATTGTTATGCTACTCATGCTTACACATTCCCATGATTAATCTCCCAAAATTCACATCTTTATGTTTACAAGATTTCTCACAGTGATGTGGGTTTATTAACAAGTTCCCAACACATCATATTCATCCTATAATTATGTTTTTCATGTAAAGTTCAACGTAATATTACACACGCTTACTCTCAGGAAAGAGCTCTAATGACGCTCTGCTCGCATCTACCTAGAACTGGACGCAGCAAGCTATGTTGATTTACTTTAATTACTGACATATGTTAATTTATCTTAATTACTCACTTATGTTAAGAGGTTGAGCTGCCTTTCTCCAAAGTGCGAGGTCGCACCAGGTTGTAGTTGAGTTCGATGACCAGTTGTCATGTTCGCACCACTGACTCGTCTTCTCAGCTGAATGGAAACAGCCGCCTCTCGTAAACCAGTTCATGGTTGCCACCAGTCACCTCGCAGAAGTCCCGTGGCCTAATTCAAGTTCATGGCCGTGCTTCCGATTCTTCAACTTCCCGATCGCGAACTGAACTCGTCACGAGATGCTCTTTCAAGACATTACAAATTATCGATTTAATAACTCGCTAGCCATCTGACGCGATGCTGAGTTGCTCGTTATTAAAAGCCAAAGGTTTATAAATTCCGAAAATTAAAATCAATCAATAAAAAAATGATTGAAGAAGATCGCACTCTTAAGTGATCAAAAGCATAAGTGCTAGCTCACTTAGCCGTAAGATCTGGAACTCTACGTAAGCATATCTCTGGATCTAAGTATGTCTAAATGTCGATCTCCAAGTAAGTAATTTACTTTGTCTATCGCCGTAAGTAAGTATTTTCTCTCTAATAACGATCTCAGCACTTCCGCGCACCTAATTATTGTTATGAATTATTAATTTTAGTGGAAATAAAAATTTAAAATTCAAACCGTTGAAAAATACAGCGTGGGTGTACGGTTCTCACAACATGCGCGGCACTCAGCCAGAGGGTGTGGGTGGTGGTATATTAGAAAGGTCACTAGTTTTCGGAAGAGAGAGGAATGAAATTATAAAACGCATTTCAAGAAGAGGGAAGGGTACCCGCCAATTGTCGGCGCGGCGCCCGGAACCTCAAAGAGAATATGGAACGTGCGAAAAATTAAGTAGTCGGCATTACAAATATTTGGCGGAAGAAGTGAGAACGCGAAATACGAAATTTTCTCGTGTCAGGGGTGGCTTAGCTGCCCGGACAAACAGCAGGAACAGGAGTGACCGGAACAATGCATAATAAGCTTATGAATTGAGCATGGTGCTGTCTCAGCAGCGCGTCAAAAAGGAGGCAAACATTTCAACTATGTTAGTAAACAAGATCTTAAATATCTTCAAAGCAAAGAGCGATCAATGACTCAGTGGCGGAGCACATGTTCCGGAGCCACGGCGCTGGATCCTGGGAAGCGCGGCAATTCTCAAAGCTAAGTGCGGTAGCCGCTTAGGAATCCCGAAGTGGGCTAGTAATTCGCAGAACTCCAGGTTCTTTCCGTGGTCGGCGAAATGGACACAACAATAGACCCGGGTGTGAGAAAGGTTGAAAATATCGTTACGAGGTATCCACATGGCTTCGGAGGAACGAAGATTGTTATTGTGGAACTACGCAATGGGATTCGCACGGTTTAAACATACGTCACGCTAGTTCAGCCTATCCGAGGAAGCTCGCTCGAAATGAGACGAAAACAATGATTGTCTATTAGAGTTCACATAACGCGTGGGAAGGCGTGAATTTTTTCAAAATTTCGGATAGAAGAGGGGATTTGAATTATAAAAAGAGGTGTACAGAACACTTTACATTCATTCATTCAAACTATTCTAGTTTGAGACTATTCTTCTTCTGAGTTTTGTTCAGAGATTGAGAGATTGTAAGATTCAGAGATTCTATTTGACGCGACTATTCAAAGAGATAATTCTTCTAATAATTCGAAGTTTCTTGTTGAAGTTCTTATTTTGTACGAGTATATTTTGAGACGAATATGCGAGTACCCGAGACTATTTATTCCTTAGTTCTATTCAGAACATTAAGAAAATTAGTTTATTTTCGAAAATGGTTTACGTTCGAATTTATTGGGCGATGGTAGTATAGTGATGTAAGTCAGCACTTCGGCTGTTGAATATTTTCTAGTGCGTCTCGTGATAATGTCGTTTATATACGTGTGAACTTGATTCACGAACTTGACACATTTTTATATCATTGTCACCTCGGTGCATTGGAGTAAAAACCTATCACTTGTGGGAATGAACCATTAACTATTATTTTGGGAGAGATTCTCCATGGCGAGGTTCGGGTATGAGCTGGGAGTCCGCGACTACGGACGTAATTAGGCCATTGATCACGGGAAGGGACAGAGACGTCTATGAATGGATTGAGGAGCGACTGCGGAGCCAACCGTAGGAGTTCCTGGTTGCAGCAGATGACAATCCACGGGTCACTGAACCGAGCGCCCGCTCCTGGTTACCCAAAGTTGGGTATAAGGCGGTCTACATTCAAACTATGTTAATTGTTAAGGTAATTGTAATCACTGGTAGCTTCCAGACAAAATAAGTGAGCAAGTGAGTCTATCTGACTAAATGAACGCGTGTGCTTCGACAATACAAGACTAACGGGGAAGATAATCTATTTCCTTAATAAACTCGAAACTGATTTGCTTTGATCTTGTTTTTGTTAATTTGTGTAATCTAATCTAGGAAATGGATAGTGGGGACGACTTAGTGAACCGACATTATTGTGAGTGTTATGTGAATTTTGGGGGGAAATTCAGGATAGTGTTTATTATGCATATAATAATGGTGGGTAAAATAAGTTTGAAAAATGTATTTTTGTTTCAATAAAGCCAGTTTTATATATTGTGCTACGCGTAGTTCTACTTTCAAAAGCGTGTGTTTTTCCTAAAGAATTAGGCACGAACCCCGCCCGTCCAAGTTATCAGTTGGTTTATTAAAAATATGGGTTTTAACCAAAGTTCATTCTACCTAAACACCCATTCATTAATATAATTAGTAATATTTAAGTATGTTACATTATATAACCACCATCCCTTCCTTTCCCCAGAATTTCGAAGAGAATGGTCATGCCCATCCCGACGTCACGTGGTTCCTGAAGCCAATAATTTTGTTGTGTATACTGTATTTTGTTAAATCTTTTCTAAGCGATCCCTGGTTAATTTTGACCTGTTTCCAATTATATTTGTTATTTCATTATCTCCCTTCGCCACGCGGACTGCTGCAAAAACCGTCTCCTTAGAAATAGATTTTTATTACGTTATTCACAGCCTTTTGAAAAATGTTGGTCTTTCAATTTTCAAAGGCGGCTACCGCGCTCTTTGTCGGCGCGTAGCGCTGGCTTCTCCGACGCTCAGCCCTCTCGCTTTCTCAATGGTTCCTTTTTATATGTATCTCACGACTTTCTTGCGTCATAATTTTAATTTAAATCAATGGAATTAATATTTCGTGACAATATATATGAACTCCAATTTCTTTGATAATATTTCGAAGCACTAACTCTTAAGAGACTAAAATGTGATCTTTGAATATTGAAGTATGGGATTTATATATTTTTTAATGTTAATAAATCAAGCTCAAACAAGAAAACGAAGAGTTTGAACTCATTGAGGATAAATATTTTTAATACAATTATTGGCGCCTCTTCCCTCTTAGCGCATTGTTACGATCGCGTGCAGTTGTTATTCTTCCGCTGGCGACATTCAATAATGTACTACTAATG
>NNCF01126791.1:917920-977758 GCA_002313205.1 Laupala kohalensis
GATTTGATTAATTTACAATAAATAATCACATTTAATTGATTATTTTCGGTTCAAATATTTTAAGCGAAAGGCTGCCGCGACCAGGAGCAGTGACGACAAAAGGAGAGAGAGTTTTCGACCGTTGGGAAGAGTTCACTCACTCCAGTAACAAATGCGTGTAAAAGCCGTTGAAATGTATTAGTCTAGTGAAAATAACACGCAGTTCTTAGGAAGAAGAGCAACAGAAATTCGCATATCTTTGAAAGAGAAAAGAGGTCGCGTCAGTGCACGTTGGAGCTTGCTATGACCCAGGGAATGAAAACGTTTACGACTTTAAAGGAATACAAAAGAACGTGGGAATCTGAGCGGGTGCGAAGCGACCAGTAATTGGGGGATGGATACCAGATATTCCAAGGTGGAAATTTTAAAAGGCGGACGACGTAAACAAACATTACGCCTTTGAGGTTAAATGCCGCCACTTGAAAACCGCTTCAAAGATAACGGTTGCGAGAAGCTGGTTGAGAACCAGAAACGTCAAAAATGCAGCTCATGGGTAGGCCCTGCACGTACGGAGTCGAGTCGAATCTAACCACTGACAAGTAACGTAGTGAAGAGGGGATTTCGATTTCATTGAAAAAAACAGTCATGTGACCATTCAAAATTTCAGATCGTGGGTGGAAATGGCAAGAGGACGTAGTGGGAGAAAACCCACTTAAGGAACCGCAAAATCAAAATCGCTCTCACATCTCACATCTTAGAATTTTGGTCAGATCATTTTAGAGCGTTTTTCGCTCGCTCAGGTCATATCCTATAATTTTTTCAGTGGAGACGCAACTCACATTTTGAAACTTTTTCAGCCGAGACGCAGCTCACGTCTTAGAAGGTTTTTCGGTCGAGACTCACGTTCGGATCTTACAGCATTTTCGTTCGTGCTTCTAGTTATAAGCACTTTACTGTAGTTCGCTTGGACGCTTAGATGTTGAGTTATGTTTAAAGTCATTCGAAGATTATTCGGCCAGTTACTCGAGAATCTATTTTACTGAAGTTTGCGTTGGAGGATGTGCTAACGCTAAACATTATTTTGTAACAACAACATTATTAGACATCCAGCTGAGTTGACCTCTTCGATTGTTCCGAAATCACCGCGGATGTTTGTTTGTGGTATTTCGCATCGAGTCTCCCGGAAGCTTCGAGGAATCCAGTTCGAGGAACGAGCCGGTGTTTTCTGGGAAATGATGACATCACCTGTTGGGGCGACTACCCGAACCGTAGATGACCTGCTGAAATGCCGTCTGGTAGTCTGCTCTCCATTCTTCACATCGACTGATCGATCTGTCAACTTGTAGGTAGAACGTAAAGTTGGTTGCATCCAACAATAGATAATAGTCGCAGTGGCGAGAAGACCAGTGAATTATTGATAAATGATGAAAGCCCAAGCATTGAACTTTATTATCTCCTGAGAACCATGGCCAGTGGTCGTAAAAGGGTTAATGAAGCCTAATTGTACTGTAATGTAATTTTCGCGAAGGGTCTTTTTGTCTTGTTTCCGATAAGAATGATAGTGTGATAAGATGCTCAAAAAGTTTTGTCTAACCTTTCGACTTGGTTCCATGCAAATCGTCTCATTGTAAACACTGACAAAACAGTGTCTATGTCATTTCACAATAGTATCACAAAATCTTTACCCCAGGTTTCTCTTTCTTTAAACGGAACACAATTAAAAACTGTTACAAATACAAAATTCTTAGGTCTCCATATTCAAGACAACCTCAAATGGAATTGTCACATTGACAATCTTAATTCCCAATTAAGCAAATTGTGTTACGCATTCCGAATCTTAGTTAACGCAGTTAGTCCACGTATTTCCCGTTGCGTATATTTTGCAAACGTTTACTCCCATTTACGTTACGGCATTACCTTCTGGGGTAATTCCGGTCAGAGTATTCAAACTTTCAGAATTCAGAAGAGGATAGTTCGGATAATTTGTAAATCTCACCCCCGAAACTCTTGTAAACCTTTATTCAAGGAATTAAATATCTTAACACTTCCCTGCATTTATATTTATGAAACGGTCGTGTTTGTTAAGACCGAATTACTGAAGCACCACCCTTGCTTTATACGAAACAGTCTCGTTCACGAACACTATACACGCAATAGTAGTAATATTCATCGCCCTAGAGTGTCAACCACTCTTTGCCAAAAGGGACCATACCATTCGGGAATCGTTCTATATAATTCCCTGCCCAAGAATATAAAAGATATTATGAAATTGAATATCTTCAAATCCGCGGTTAAAAACTACCTCCTGCACCAGTGCTTCTACACTGTAAAAGAATTTATTGATTTTAACAAAAGTTAAATTCGTCTTGTGCTTTATCACGCCATTGCTGTAGTACTTTTTAAACAACTTATAACAATTTCAAAAACTATTTTCTTGCATGATTGTGTTGTCTTATGGCTCATATTAATTTAGTTTTATGTGTACTCAACATTGGCACGTTTGTGTACATATATTCTGTAGCCCCATCCTGGCTCGGGTTTTTCTCCGGTTTTCCTTCGGGTAGAGGCGGATTTATTATACAGGTTCTCTAGGCTTTGTCTAGGGGCGGGTCTCTTGTAACAATAAATCGTGAATTTAGTGTTATTTCAATTCTTTTGATTTTTAAGCACTATACTCAGAATAATCTATAGTTCGATAATAACTTACATGTAATTTTTTGCTTAAAATTACAAACATATTGACATTCTATTAGTATTATAACTCGCAGCTAACTTTTTATCTTATCTAGGAATTTTTGCTGAATTTTTTGAATCCGCCTCTGCCTTAGGGCCCTTGATCGGAATTGATGGGATGGTCCCTTGCTTGCTTCCGGAGAGTAAATTAGTTGGGTTTTTTTCCTCCACGTGGTCATACGCAGTTTGTACTGTTTTTTGACAATAAATTTATTTATTTATAAATTTATTTATTTATAATATTCAGTGTATAATGTGTCTTTTTGGGGGATGTAAAAGGGTGTTATTTGGTTGTGTTTTAAGATTAAATTCAATGAGTTAATTTGTTTATGACGCGTTTTCCTTAGTAGGAACCCCAGTATGTGTTCTTTTTACATTAGACTACTTAGTATCTAAGGTGGCTGTGGGTTACCTGCGGCTCTATTGTTATACTAGTCAGCAGATAGGTGCTTCTGTCACTAGTTGCAAGGCCAGCATACGGATTTTCTATGATCTGTCACGAATGTATAATATTAGGCTGTGACATATTTTTGTTCATGGGCAAATAATATGATTTGATGATTGTTTATTTAAAAGTAAACCTTTTAAAATGAACTGCTGTTGTGTATGTTAAGTAAAGATAATTTTTGGAATAATTTTGAATAAAATCGAGTTAGCCGTTTTTTCGTATATTACTTCGTTTGTGTTAATTGAAATTGTTTTAATGGTGCAGTGCGTGGGATGCGATTTGGAAATAGAAAAATGGGTTTTTTATGATAAGAGATATATAGTTTTCAAATGCTTTCACTTGAAGACCTATCTTTTAAAGTTTTGGGACTAAGAAAGGAAACAGTCTGGTTGTGCCAGGAATGCAGAATGCAAGAAGCTGCAAGAACTGTCGCATCAAATGTTGCAGAGTCAATAGACTGATTGTGTGGATTGTGAGTCGTTGAATGACACAAATTTGGAGAATGTAAACAAAAAACTTGATATCCTTTGTAAAGACATAAAATATATTAAGAAGTCTATAACATTCGTACTTCACCAATTCGATGTCATAATAAACGAAATAATGGAATTTTAACTTTTTAGGAAAATTGTGAAAAAATAAAGCAAAGAAGGAAGGGAGTCATTTATGAGGATAAATGAACTGGAGCAAAACGACCTCTGTAGGAAACGTCAAAAGCCACACATAAGAAGAACATTGAAGGTATTTATCATACTGGTGTAAAATGAATAAATTTTAACTAACTAAACCATAAAATATAAAATAAAAAAAATTCTAAAAACAAGGAATTAAAGTTAAAAGTATTCTCTCTTACTTCCTTTTATGGAAAACTATTTTGGAAAGTTAAGATTAAATGTAAAAAAAGAAATGTAAAATTTGTATGAATGAACCAGATAAACATTGTTATGAAGAGAACTGTAGACTATCATTTGAATTACGATTAAATGTGATTGAGGCGAAATGTTTCAATTTCTTGGAAAATATTTTTTTAATAAAACTGGACATAGAAGAAATAGAACACATTAAAATACAACAAGAACAACATATCTTTTGTTTTAAGGTAGTAGAAAAGAATATAAAGTAAAATATAGATGACCTTAATATTATACTTGTAGATATAAGGCATATTGAATAAAATTGGAACATTTTTACAAAACCTATAACACATATAAAATCTAGATATAATAATTCTGACTGAAATTGAAGTGGAAAGCAGAGAAACAGTTGCATAGTTTGTCAAGAATAACTTTTCACAGAACTGGTAGAAGATGGGGGTACAATGATTTATCCGGAGAATTTGAAACAGTGATCATTAGATTAGTTTTTAAAGCGGAATATTTTCTTAATATAATAATTTCGGACGGTTTTCAATTCTAAGATTACTTATGAAAATACAAAGATATTTCATCATCAATAGGTTCATTAATTATTACTACAAAATAATTGCGCCAAAAAATCCAAACTACTCATTAAAACATTCTAAAACTCATCATGAACTGCAAATACCTTCCTTTGTAAACTCAATCAAAGTCAGGTTGAAGAAGAAAATTACGGTATATATCGTAATACGTGCATTGAAGCGGTATTTAAATAACGTACAGAAAAAATGAAAAAAGTTGTGAAATCATTTCGAAACCTTAGTCTTGCTTAAGGTATGACACGCGCTTATTTCGAAGCCGTGTCTATGTATTTGCTTATGTCAAAATAACTCGAGATTTAAAAGCTGGAATAGCTAGTGACAAAATTTACGTTCTGTATTGTAATAGACAAATATATAATTGTATAATTTTACTATATATTTTCTGCTCTCCAACAAGTGATCGAAATCGTGCCACGTAACATATAATATATGTATTTTTTAACATTAGGCATTATGAAATCATGAAATCAGATATAACTAATGAAAAAAACACTGTTAACAAAAATGAACTCCTAACGGTTTCCCTTGGATAAAAAATAAACAATACCTTTCATATGAACCGTCTTATTTTTACTCTGTACTACCTGTACATATGAACAACCTCTTTCTTCCCCTTCATCCTGGGATGGTAGTTCCCAATTTTCATCAACTATTTTTGCCACATTTTCTTGCGTTATTTGCATTGTTTGTGTTAAGTCTTGTACCTGTAACTGTTCCATATTCTGTTTCCTACATAAACTACCCAAGTAACCCTCCGCTGCTCCTGTTTGCTCTAATTCGCTCATTACTTTTCCTTCAAAGTCCTTCTTGTTTTTTGTTCAATTTCTCGATAAACATGTTCCATCGGACATTTATCGTTGCAATGACTCGTTCTTCTAACGCTCCTCTTCTTCTTCCAAAGCATTACAGCCCGATGTGGGCCTGTGCTGCCTTCACGATGTGTCCCCATTCATCTCCTCTCTCTGCTTTCTGCCACCATCCAGTCACCTTCATCTTCTTCAGGACATCCACAACATTTTGGAGCCATTTCTTTCGCGGTCTGCCACTCCATGGATTTTACTTTTTAGCATGCTTTTAGGCATTCTTTTCATTCCCATTCGCTGCAGGTGCCCCAGCCAAGAGATTCTACGCGATTTTATAAATCTAACTATATCTTCTCCTTTTAGGATCTTGTTATTTCATCATTATATCTTATTCTCCATCTTTCTATTTCTTTAACTGTTCTGTATATTCTTCTTATAATTTTTCTTTCGAATTTACGAAGTCTCTCAGCATCGCTACTGATTAGTACCAATGTCTCTGCTCCATATGTGACTACTGGTCTAATAAGGGTCTTATATAGCTTGACTTGTTCTAGTCAGCGGAGCAGAATTAATAAGTCGAATGTGGGCATAGTAAGCTTTGTTTCCTCGCGTTATTCGTTTGTCTATCTCATCTGAAATACAATTTTCTTATTAATTTTGACTCCAAGGTATGTGAAATCGCTGACTCCCTCGAATTCATATCCATTTATTCTCATTCTCTGCTCCATTCTTCTAGTTTCTGTGGCTGACATTTTCAAATATTTTGTCTTCTCTTTGTTAATTTTAAGTCCTATGATTTTACTTTCCATTTCAAGTTTTCTAAACATTTCTTCCAATGCATCCTGGTTTCTTGATATCAGCGCTATGTCATCGGCGTATGCAAGAATTTGTTTAGATTTGTAAATTATATTACCCCTAATATTCAGTTCTTTAACTACACAAACGCTCCAATGGTCTAACGCTCCTAATGGTCTTATATTCACAGTGTCTAAATTTCCGTCTTTATTTCGTTCCCCTATTGTCATAATCATTTTTATCACTTCTGTCAAATATTTCGTGACCGGTATTCGTAATTGTAATGCTTCTACCTCCTTGCGCGATTGTTCGCATTGTTTCCAAAGTTCTTTAATTCCATCTTTTATTTTATTTTGGTATTTGCCTGACAATCTCTTAAATTTCTCATCGTCAAAACCCATTAGTAACTCACCGTATATGTATTTTATATTTTTCTTTTCTCCTATTTCTACTTTCTTTGTATCGTCGCTTACGTGTCACAATTGTATCAGTCTCGTTTTTGGTGGTGCTGTTATCACTAGGACTACTACTGTCGCGAAGGGTAGATGTATCATTTTTATCTTTCATACTGTCCATGGTATTATATAAAAATGTATATTAATTTATATTTTCACTGTATTTTGTGTGACTTGGTGTGGATATATTGTCCAGTATTATTTTCTTCTATATACTTTATCAGTCACTGCTCTCTTCATCAAAATTGTTTGTTTAATTTTTAGGTATCTTGTTTTTGAAAAGAAAACTATTTTCTTCCAATTTTGCTTAACTAGTACTGTTGAACTTTTTATCTAGTATTCTTAAGTATTTATTTTAGTCAAAGTGTCTTTACTGTTTGGGAGATATGTCCGTTTTCGCAAAAACGCACGTTTCCCTGCCACGTGCGGTTCACCTGTAACTTCGGCCCCTCCCGTCCGAGGTTCTCAAAACTTGGTATGCGACCTTCTGGTTCCATTTTGTATCTCCTGTAGAGATTTGGTACCCCTACTCCAATTATATACTGCGATCCTGAAACACTTCTCAATATTCAGGTATCTAGTCCATGTTTCAGCCATTGGTAGCGCCGATAGCCTTCCCTTAATATGAGCGGGTATGCTGTTGATACGTATATTGTTTGGTAAGTGAGTTCCAAGATAAATAAACAACATATGGCATCTCTTGTTCTTTGGCGGCTGTAAACAATTTATATGGCCGTTCTACTAAATCACAGTAAAGACTATTTATTAATTATTTCGAAGTCACTGCAGCTAATTTTGGTTGGTTTTCTATTGAAGCTACTGCTACACTAATATCTACGCACGCGGTTAAATTTTCAGTACATTAAACTACATAAATACCTGATTATTAGCTGACTGTGATTTACTACTTCACTTTCGGGAATACGTACGCTTACATTGAAAAATTAATATCTTCAGTAACTTTTAGCAGGATTTCCCCAAATTTTCATAACGCATCGTGGATTAATTGGAAATGTATTAAACAATTTTTACAGGACTAGTCTTTGTTGTAGTACCGTTTCCAAGTCAGTGACATCACGTAACGATGGTTTTCATTTTGCAATGACAATTTACTGTTGTCATTACTCCTGACCTTAGTTATCTAGCAGTATCCCGTAATTTGACTCATTTCCCCCTTCTATCTCAAGATTTCTTTAGCTACTGGCGGTTGGTTTCGATATGATCTCTCTCCTACCCTTTTTCTCATCTCGCTCTTTTAGTATAACTGTTTCTTAATGGCACACAACGGATAAACCAGTATTGCAAATTAAGCATCACGAAGACCCCGTATGAATTATTTGCCAAGAGCGAAACACCTGAAAAATAGTAGTAATCCTTCAGTGAGGACACCGTGGTGAACGTCTCATGTGTGGAGCGTCAGTACACATTGAGTTCATCACGTCAGGGGAACTTTTTGCTCCTCCCGGTTGCTCAAGTAATTCTCCTATTCACAATTTACCCCCATTTTCGATGTCCTGAATATAGAGTGAACAAAAGGTATTTCCCTGATTACAAAAAAAAATTCGGAACAGATTTAAGGTACAGCTATATGGTTTGTTGCAAATGGTAGTTTCACTAATGAAATTTTTTATGGATACACTCCCACATGTGCTCCTTTTGTTTTTTCCGTAGAAAGTTTTCGCGTGGTGAATGTGACTTAATGCACAACATAATTATTAAAACGTTCTTTTTAATTGAGCATACTATTACGGCACCAGTGTACTACGGCATGTTTGAACTACGTTGTACCTCAGTTACAGGAATTTCAACCATGGGTAGAGTTTCTACAATGTGGTGCACCGCCACTCTGGAGGTTGAGTATTCGCGAGTACTTGGATGAAAACTCTCCGTACAGATGGATCGGTAAAGACTACCCCACATAATGGCCACTTCGTACACGAGACGTAACCCCTCTTTATTTTTTGTGGCGTTACATTAAGGATAAATTGGAGTTCACCTATTCCTGTTGAGCAAACTTTTTTAATACGAAAACGAGTTACTATAGAGATGGTGACGGAAGAGATATTGGCAAGCACATGAAGATAAATTATCGCCAAGACTTCTACGGGTAACAAACGGAGCACACGTGGAAGTGTGTCTATAAAAAACTTTAGTTAAGCTGCCATTTCCAACAAACCGCTTTGTGGTATCTAGCATGTTTCTTCAGAAATAAAGTATTGTAATTAGGGAAAGACTTTGTGCCCACTCAGTCCCAAAATTTCAAATCTTGGATCCTTGGGAATCTCAACACCTCAAAATTGAAGAGCTAGACTACGCTGACATGGCATCAGAGTTTTTGAACGCCAAATGAGTACAGAACACCTACGTCGTCCCGGCAGTGCCATTGAAGGAATTTGAAAGACAAGAGATCTTATGGACTTTGCTACAACAGAATTTGCATGTCTCTGGTTGGGTTATGATCAATATTATTGTTATGATATGAATAGAAATAGTAGTTTATGTCTTAAAGCGACAATGTTTTAGGAGGGCCACTGCCTGTACCATTGAGAGCGACACAGACTAGTGAGCGTTACCCCACTACAGAGTAGTCTTATTTTTCCCTCACTTATAGTTGAAATGTTAGAACTCTTTTTTGGATATTTTATTTTTATGTATTAGTTTTTATGCGCTGATCGACGTTCTTCATTTTATTTAATTCGTTCACAGTCCAGAATTTGTTTAACTTTTTGATTAACTTTTAGTGCGTTACGCGCAAGTTTTGTATATATGTCAGCAAGGGTAGTAATTTTTGTATATATTTTTTGTGATACTCTTGTATTTGTATAAATAGTAGTATAGAAAATCTGGACGTTGTATTGTAATAATTATGTCGATGGAATGTTAGGGCGGTACGGTGTCTTCTCGGCTATGGTTACCCGTGTTTCATCCTAACCTTATCGAAGGGGGAAAAGACGTGAAGGCACCAGTCGAACACAACTAACGCCGCGGAGTGGAGGGAAGTAGGTCAATAGGTTATGATGTAGTCATAAATCGTATATATTTGGAAGTTAATCTCGCCTCGGGTCAGACGGAACAGGTTGCTTTGTAGAAATGTATATTTGTACTAGCTTAGAAATGTATAATATCAATCATGACTAACTTTGTCCTGCCTTCAGCTGCATATAAAATGTAATAAATGTTAAACTTGTTTTGTTGGATCACGTTCTTATATTTTCTTACAGTAGCTAGTGGGGGTTCATTTTCTTACAGTAGCATGTTTTTGTGGGGGTTCATCGAGATCACGCGAGATATTCTTACGTTACAATTTATAGCAATTGTCAAAGATGAAATCCACCCCTACAGTCCTATGTCACGACCCTGGCCTATACTTCTATCATGGGAGCTGCCCTCCGAGCCTCAGAGTCACGTGAGTATTAGTAAACTGACTGATCACTACTTGGAGTTTCACTGGGATAAGTACGACCGGATCACCTACCCTCCCCCTCCCAAGTCGTAGTAATCCTTGTGGCTCAGCTCTCGGTCTACTCATAATCTGGGATACAGCGGAAAACCACGACAACGGATTAGCAGTCGATTTTAATTGAATAAATAAATAAATTTATTGTCAAAAAACAGTACAAACTGCGTATGACCACGTGGAGGGAAAAAAAAACTAATTTACTCTCCGGAAGCAAGCAAGGGACCATCCCATCAATTCCGATCAAGGGCCCTAAGGCAGAGGCGGATTCAAAAAATTCAGCAAAAATTCCNTTTTTCCGCTCTTGTAATTCATCAATATTAAGTATACTTTGCTTTTTTTGTTGCAGTAACCCTTAAAAAGAGTCCCTTGAAAATTCAAATAATTTCATCTATCACTTTTTCCATGCAACATACAATTCAAATAATTCACAAAATTCCCTATAACTCACATATATACAAATAATTCGCATAAAAAATTACATGTATAGAAGCGCTTATGTTTCATGCAGAAAAACGGGCTCTATGATACGAATAGAATGATAGAGTAAATATAGAATAATATTAGAGAACAAATTAACAACTTTTTATTAATGTTAAATATGTAGTTAATTTCCAACAAATCAGTGAAAGATTTGAATAATTGGTCACGGTTGACTGAATACGGCACGCGCGTTGTTGATGATGCCGTATTCTGTCAACATACGGGACTCCACAGTTGAAGTTATACCTATCAGTGGAGTGATACTATTTTTCTGAGTGAGACTATAAATTTAATTCCTTAATAATGTGTCTGGTCGTTTTTAGCAGTGTTGTTGAAAAAATAATAACTCATTATAATTTGCAAGTGGAAGCTTGAAATTATTAAATATTGTCACAAATACAACAGTGATAATTCGCTGAATAAAATTTTTTTTGGCAATCTTAGTTTATTTTATAAAAAGTAATAAATTCGACGTATTTGTAACAATCGTAAAAACAACACACTGTCCGGTTTAAAAACATAATATTCATTCATAAAACCAAATTTTTCACTTTCACAATGCAGAACAAAATAGCAATTCCAGTGGTGTTAACTATTTTTTATAAGATCTTTTGTGCTCTCCACAGCTTTTAGAAGTCAGAGGTCTATAATAAAATTCCTATAGAAGTCACAGCGAAGCCGAGGATTAAGAACCCTTTGACCCACCTATCTTTCTTACATCATGACAGTGGACATGGCTGACGGTTTTTCCTGAATTAAGGACTCCCGCATGGACGGGCCACCCACCCATACGATAATTCGAACAGTGGCGGCAAGAACGGGTTAAACATTTATCAAGATGAGAAAGATTGCGTGATGGATTGAATCGGAGTAATCTGGAACAAAGTACTAGGTTGAAAATGGTATTTTACCTCACGTCCCCGTTCAAATTGTTGGCAGAGGATTTGAAAAGTTGCGAGAGGAAAGAAAATCTATGGTGCCTCGCATTGAAAGATATAACATGTCGCTCAACCCTAGTAGAATTTGATCAAGTTTGGCTACAGGGTCGTATTAGTAGCACTTCTGCAAACGATGGATTTACATTGAATGATGGGACTGGTAAAGTAGTAATTAAAACTACTACCTCTACACAAGGAGATATGTCGTCGATTGCAGAAGGTAATTATACTGATAGACCCAATCTAAAATATAATTGTTTCACAGTTGAGAAAGACTTCTATTCATATATAATTGTTGTTGTTATTCTTAAATAAACATTTTGTTATTAAATTTTCTAAATATTTATATATATTTTTTCTACAAGTTAAAAATGGAGTCAAGAATCTGTGTTTGGCCGGTTTTTGCATATCAAAATACATGTGGGCCCTTGCTTGCTTCCAGAATGTAATATATTCTCTTTTCTTCCTTCCAGCCCTACAATGTTAGTAATAAGTTTTCATTTAATTGCATCAAACACATTTTCTCTCGCTCCATACGACCATATGGAGATAAAATACAATTATTAACTTTCCATATCAAGTGAGGGAATAACCCATTTATTCTGGTGAATGTCCTCAAAAGAATATTGGTGATAAAACCTTATTTTGACTTTAATTATTTAATTTACAAATATAAATTCTATGCATCTTAAAATTTTCTAACTTTCTGTGCATCTTAAAATATTTGATGTAAATTTGACATAAGCAATTCAGTCCCTGCATTTCTTTGTTGAGGATGAATTGTTCTCCCCTCTATATGTTCCGCTAATTGGGGTTGAAGTTGATGTGTTATAATTTTTAAATGTAAGAGGATATTCCTCGGTAACTTCAATGAATAGATCTTTTTTCTATATTAGAACCAAAACTAGAAAGGTTGAATTGTAATACCAGATGAGGATGATGAGGCACAGTGAGGTTTTCCATTAGTTTCCTTCCTAGTTTAATGTCCATACAACTACAAACTAGTCAAGTTCCTTTCAATTAGTGTTTATGAAAGTAGTGCAAATGTGTTTTTGGTATACAGGTGGTGCATGCTTGATATTGGGAACCCTTCTTCATGTCAATCCTCCCACAGTAGAAGCTATGAAGTTTGGCTATCTCCAAGGTCCTCTCCTCACCTGCAGCTGGGATGTGGAAGTTCGGGAAGCCAAGTGTGTGTTGGCTCAACCACCTCCTCAGTTATAATATTGGGAAGAAAGGCATCACCAGAAAAAAATTCTGTTTTGATTTAATGGGTTTTATTTACTGATATTTATTTTATTTTCCTATTAGTGTTGTGTACCTCCACGTGTCCAAATGTAGTTACAG
Source organism: Laupala kohalensis (assembly GCA_002313205.1). Taxonomy (NCBI): domain Eukaryota; kingdom Metazoa; phylum Arthropoda; class Insecta; order Orthoptera; family Trigonidiidae; genus Laupala; species Laupala kohalensis. Next base: position 930,818 of record NNCF01126791.1, read on the forward strand.
CTTCATGTCTCAGTTTTTATTCAATATTAAAAAAGCTTGACCCTTCATCATTTTCTTAAAGAAACTTTATCTTCATCTCACTCTTATTTAGCACACTTGTTTGCAAATTTTAGTTCCAGAATTTATTACATTGAAGGGTATCAAATAGGTTAAGAGTGTGAAAATTTAATGTCAAATTTATGCATATGTCATTCAAGTGTTTAACAATAAATTTTGTATCTGTTGACAGTGTTGGAGTGTCTTTTCCCCATGAGAAACGAAGCTAGTTTAAAGACTTTTTCTTTCAGTTCCTAATGATTTAGCAGGATGTCGATAGGATTTAGGAAAGAAAGGAAATTATTGAAGACAAAAAAAGAATCATTTCAATGAATTTTATGCTTTAAATAAACTATATTTTGGGTAAAAAAATAATCTCTATGTACAACAAATGTGTACACTGATAAAATAATGTACAAAACAGACCTATATTTATACACAACATCATGACCTAATTTCAAAGATTCACAGCAATTTGAATATTCTGAGAGAATATCTCATTTTTAGAAATTATACAATGCTATTAAATCTTTGAATTCAGAAATCATTTTAAGGGAATCGTGATTCCTAAATACTTTCAACACTCAGAAATATACTAAGTACAAACTCAGTCTTCCTGAAACTTTCAATTAACATTAGAACATATTTTAGAAAATTAACTAACCTCACCATCCAATTCAGCATGTGGAAAAGTGAAATGGTTCAATTAAAATTTTCTCCACACATCTCTTCATAAGATTTCCAAGTTGTTTGGATATACTGAATTTAATCATATTAATACAAGTTTCTTGATATTTACAACTGAATTGATTACATGAGAATCTTTCTTCTTTTATAAAAAAATTATGAAAAATCACTTTTTCTTCACTGAAATGGTGTTTTACATCACTACTCTCAGAGGTATCTTATCTTTTAGAATACATAAAGTATAAATCATTACAAACTTTTATTCAACCATGAATTGCAACAACATATGCACAAAAGGTGATTGATAAAATAACACTGAATACCTGGGAAGACTTACCACAGAAAGTTTTTATTCTTATTGAATAAAATTTGGCATACATAATTACAATAATTATTTAAAATGGAATTTGTATGTTACAGTATTGCCAAAATGTCATAAGTACACACAAGGAATTAAAATTAAGTTCATTTGCAAATTACTAAATATGGTTGCATTTTGGATTTACCCATCCTTAAACATATCTTCAGTTAAGGAAATTTCTAAAACTTGAAACCAATTTATCAGTCAAATTTCTTCATCTGTGCCAATTTTGCAATGGACTGAAAATTCTGAAGAAGTTGGAATATTTTGATAATGTGCAAAATTTATTTTTCCCATGAACTTCTGTATTCTTGAGATGTTTTCATTTCATTATGAACTTCCACTAAAAATAAATGAGTCATAAGAAAAATCTTTCTTACTAATTAAAAGCTGTTGTACGTGAAGAGTATAAGATGAAATGTATTACAACAAGATAAAGTACTTCGTCAACAATGAGTCTTTAACAACCAGTGTTAAATAGTATAAAAGCAATATTTGACATCAGAGGAAGTTATCTGAATCAGCAAATAATTTATGAGGGGTTGGGGTATGAATGAAAGATTATATTTAGAAATGTTTTCTTCCATCATTAAGTTAGAGAACATAAGATTATACAGCCACACTACCCATAGAAGAAACAAAAATGTCCTCCTTTGAATTGGGAATGTTTCCATGGGTTGATGGCCAATGGCAAATTCATATTCCAAGACCATTTTGGTCCAAAATGAGATACTTTGTTGACTTCTTTTACTCAACTAAAACTCTCTAGAAGAATAATTAAATTACTAAAAACACAATTAAAGATGGAAGTTCATATTAGTTTATACAATTAGGGTTCCTATAAAATCATTGTTTGATCACCATAATAGATATTTGTTGAAAAAATTGACTTACAAAACACAACTATGCTAATCTAAATTGAGTACTTCGAGATAAAAAAATTCCCAAGGAAATAGCTAGAAAGAGCATTAGAGTAATTTTACTAGAACATGAACAAATCATCACAACTTATGTTACAAATAATTGAAAATGGTTTTACCTAACATGAAGACAGGTGGTTGTTTTTATTGTTTTTTGTTTTACCAAGAATGAGATGTAATTATGTTAGTACTTAGGTGAAACATCTCAATTTTGAGAAAAGTGGACTTGCATACTTCTACCTATGTACCCTCAAAATTATCTTGAAGAAATTAGAAGGATGTTGCAGAAGTTCATAGGGTTTGTGATTTGTAGGCAACAGAAAAAGAAGGTGGTATGTGTCACTTATCATATTTCAGCTGCATTACCCTCGGGAAAGCCATGTGATAATTCAAGAGCAGAACACTTGGGTCTTTGGGTGTAGGAAGAGTTTAGATACAAATTATTTTCCTATGCCCTGAACAAGCTTTGAAACCAGCAGTTCAACAGCTTAGCCCTCTCCAACTCATGTCCAACAGCTTCCAAACCCAAGCATTGTGATTTTAAATTATTTCTTGAGTCCTAAATGTGTAGAATTAAGAAAAAGCATACTTAAGAGAACCTACAGTAGTCACTATAACAAAATATTGAGTCGACCGCGCATTCCACTTACATTGTTCACCTAGGATTTGTTTTAAGTGTTGAATTTTCTGGAAAAGTTCCCTTTCTTAAGTTTTTTACTGAGGTTACTTTTTCATATTATTTTCAGTCTCTCAAATTTCTTAGCTACCACAGAATCCATTATTGAGTAATTTTAACAATGTTATGCATTTAAAAAGGGTCATTTTTGAAGTTTATAACAAAATGTCCCATCATAAAGACTTTTAAATCACAAATATTAAAAAAAGTATTGAAAGATGTAAATATTACTTGGGCACCACAAATCATTAAAATCATTATTTAAAACTAATTTCAAAGATAAATTAGAGAGAGATCCAATGTACACAGAATAAGTTGTAAAGATTGCATAAGGTTTGCATTGAGTAAACAATAAGAAATGTTGAAGTTAGATAAAAGGAACACCTGAGGAACATTAAATTTAGACATCACACATTTTTATAATGATTTACTGTAAAATGTTACTGGTCATTTAGAATTGTGTCTTGGGAGTGAATTCACCTTTTCAAGAAATGATTGTTGGAATTCAATGTTCTGTTAAGAATGGTTTCATTTCACAATTTATTCATCCACTTGCCACTGGACGGGCACAAGAAGATCAGTCAGAAGGTAATACCTAATATAATCTGAGTTGGAAGGAGTTGACAATGTTTGCAAGAGCTTGCAAAACCAGCCCTGGATGAATAAAGTAAGTAGAATGAGTGGACATCACTCAATATTTTATTTTAGAATTAAATTGAGTTTTTCATCTGTAAAGAAAAGTATGAATTAATTTAATAACAATGCAAGCCTTAATAAAACATTATCACATAAAATTAAAAATTATACATTATTTTTGAAATTATAGTTTTGTAAGTCATCATATATGAAATGTTTATTTCTATTTGAACGATTGAGAAAAAACTGAACAATAACTACACACAATACATAAAATTTTAAATAAAACTGCCGAAACCTTAATGTGAGCTTTAATTTCAAGTAATGTGAGCTTTGATTTCAGAAGTACAAAAATTATTTCTTGGGAAGGTTTATGAACACATTTGAAGAAGTCGTTACAAACTGATAGAAAAGCTGAGTTCACACACTTTGTACACTAAAATCATGCCCCACAAGGTAAAAACAAAGTTGAAATCTGATTTGTACTGTGCTTCTTTGAACCATCAATATACTTCTATAGAACAGAGCTCAACCATTCAACAGAACTGGCAGAAAATTTCCCTACAAAAATACAAAGTTTTCCTCCATAAAAATCCAGTTCTTAATAAATGCAGAGCAACTTACAGATAATTTCTTCAAGTAACACACATATTACAAGAATTGTCAGAATAAGATCAACAAACTCAAGGCAACAACATTACATTCAATATTTCTGTCTCAAATCTAAAGGAACATTTCCGTAATGACATTGAGTAAAAAAAGCACCTTTGTTATATCTTAGACTACTTTTTTTTCTAGAAAAGAGTCGGTGCTTTTTCTCATATGGCTCTAGCAGTGCTCCAACTAATAATACAGTCCATATTTTTCCAATAAGCCCTATAAGTGTTTGTTTTGAGAGACAAATATGCTATGAATAAATATACTGCCCACAACTGAGTATTTTAGATAATAGTATTAGTTAACAACACCTGGTACCTGTACAGTACACCATCATCCAATAGTTAATAATTGTTTAAACCACAATTCAGCACTGATAAAATAACAGGTGGGAAGAATACCACTACACAGTAAGACAATCTTGCAAAGAATAACATTGAAATATTAGTGAATTGAAACGTTATACAACAGACATCTTGAAATCTCTGTGTATATAACCTGCCATTGAACACAAAACATTGTAGGAACAAGATACAGCAGCTCAACAGACTTATATTTACCCTAAAACATCTCACTTTTGCTGGGAATTAAAAATTCTTTGTTGCAATAAGAGAACTTGTTGCATCCAATACTTCACATTTTCACAAACGTATAAAAGATCTAAATAAATATTCCTCTCACCCCGACAATAATCAATTATCTACTCTCACAGAATATTGTATCATCATACATTCTCATTTTATTAAAACTTTACATGTAATCATTCCAAAATGTAAGTCACAACATCTCAATATTAAATTTTGAACAATTTATGAGGAATTCCATGTTAGGACAAAACTTGCACTCACACCCAAGAGGGGATATGTGTTTTAACTTTAATATTTCCAACGCCATCGCTCAAGTGAAATTACAAAAATAGTTCAATTACAGTACAATACTATTTTGTAGTGACCCCTGAAACAATTCTGCAGTAACTTCTCTGCTCAGCAAATAAAAATCACCTTGAATTCATCAAGTAAGATGATAACACAACATACTACTGTAATCAAGCATTCTTTGACTTGCACTGCAAATAAATTGCATTACTAGCTTAGTACGAAACAATACCATCCCTCAATGAGTACAGTAGCACTGGAACAATAATTAATTCCCCTTGCATTCGTAATTGGAAGCATTCATTCTAAAAGGAGGTAGTGGCTTGCAGCTTAGGACACTGTGCAGCCACCGCTCGCGCCCGCCTCCACTTCATTTTCACCTTCATGACGCCCGCCCCCACCACCTTCCGAGACTGCAACACTATCCACCGCGTTGCTACCGGCGCCGAAAGGGATACTTGCGCGTCTCCGTGTGTTGACGCCGCTATTATCGCCCAGACTGGCAGGACGACTGGAGGGGCCAGAGACCGCGGACGTGCGGCGCGAGGCGGTTGCCGGTGCGGCCACGGGGGCTGGGGACCGAGATGGAGTACCGGGACTCGAGAGGGGCACGCTGGCAGTGGGGTTGGTGACTGCTGTAGATGTGACGGCAGTTGCAGTCGTATTCGACAGGGGGCGCGATGGTGGCGGTAGTGAAGAAATACTAGCCTGGCGCTCCTGTCTCTGGCGCGTCGCCACCGCCTTCGCTAAAAGTGCCGCTTGACCCTGTACTGCCGCCATGAAAGGTTGGTAACCAAGGCTGCAACAACCCCCAAATTCTCATGAAATCACAATTTGCAGATTACCAAGAGTCCAGGGAAGGGCCACGCTGTTTCCTAAAAATGTTTGGTTTTTCATTTCATAGTAACCTGGGAAATGTAGCGTGCTGTTGAAGCTTATCTACATGGAACGATAGGAGATAGGAGTTGGGTGGCAGGCTATTGTTAGGTGGGCCGGTTAGCTCGGTTTACCAACAACTTGTCCCACGTGGAGAGGTTAGTAGAAGTGGTTAGTAATAATTAGAGTTATTGATACTAGCAGGAGGTGGATAGAGGACGGAGTTCGCTTTTCAGTAGTCACAACTATATAAGCTAGGACATTAATGTAAAAAGCTACAATTTTTTCTGGCCCCACCGCGAATTGAACCCAGGATGATTTGGTGAGGATCAAGAACGCTACCACCTGAGCGCCAGGATGTTTGGTTGGGGCTGGACTGGTTTCAGATTAGGCCACGAAGGGCCAAGAAAGGAAAATGCCTCATTTGACTATGGGTCGTGAATGAAGAAAGATTCTGACTAGGGACACCCTTATTGGATTGTAAATGCTACGACTAAAATCCGAATTCGGACATATGACAAAAATAAAAGACCAAAACTAGTTTTGGTAGATGCGTTTTCTCCAGAACCAGTTTTGGGTGTTTTCAAAGCGACCAATACTCGTTCTGGGTGTGTTTTTTTTAATGGGGCCTTAGGGATCGCCAAGGTCATTAGAGCCCTCATTGGACGTATATGTATGTTTCCAGTGGGGCAAGATAAAATTTGTAGCTTTTCATTTCCACGTCTCATTAAATGGCTGTGACGTATGAAGTTTACCCTCTGCTGATAACAACCGCGCCTCTGCGACTCACCACCGCAGTTGTAATACTAGGATACAGCAATCTGTTCCTCCTATCCCAAATTCAGCGATGTTTCTGGTGAGTAAACTCAAAGCAATAACTGAGCCTCACTATAACTATTTTACACGTACCATCGCACAGTTCTACTCGAAATATTTCCTCTCATTGAAAAACTTGTGAATTTCCGTTAATAAGAGCTGAGTAAAAATTAAAAATAGCTTTAAGTAGCCTGCAGGCGTTTTCACACAATTTACAGGTACAGGAGCCTTCTCCAGCTATGTAGACTCGAGCATTACGACTAAAATCTGAAGTTACTGCCAGAGTAGTTTTCTTTAAAATGTAATAAACAATTTATCAGGATTTCACCTTGCCTATATCTTCAGTTGAATGGTGTTGCTTCATAAGGAAAATTTGTGAAATAGATAACCCTTTTAGTTTTCGTGATCATGGTTAATAAAAATACTGTAACCGAATTCTCCTTGTTACTGCGTAATTGCTTGTATTATGGGGCGTCTAAGACAATATTGTGAGATATTGAACTGAACCTTTAAGCGATGATTCCACAGAGGGAATCCACCATTCACATAAATAAAACAAAATATCACACAAACAACATTATAATTGCGCAAAAAACAAATACACATACTTGAATATGTAAGATAATCAAAGATGAATACTCAACATTGTTGTATTAAATACTTTCACGAATTTGAGCATCTCCAGCACAGTTTCAAATCATCGTTCGTTGTGCGTGAGCAAAGACAATCTCTTAAATTCAAGTGCTCAAATTCCTTCACAAATCAATGGGCCAGAAGCATTATTGGTCAACCTCTTGAGAAGAGATATGCCAACTCCGTATCCATTCCAGCCATGGACCTGAGCGAACGAAACATCTCAGCAAGGGTCATGTAAACCACAGACGCCGAACTCCTCACCGACACCGTTAAATGCATTTAAGTTATAAGCACCATCAGCGACCGATCGACATAGGGATACTAGCTTGTGCCTCCACATGAATTAATACTCACAGCACCAATTTTTACACACACAACTTCCAGCGCAAACTGTCTCATAGTTGCCCCAATAATTTTAATCCTTTCCTAGTAGAGATGGGCAGGTCCGCGGAGTTGGATGGATTGGATGTTGTGATAGGTTATGTTATCATATATTATGGAATAATAATATTATTTTGTTGTGTAATTGTTATAATCATTATTATTATTATATTTCAAATTGCATTCCTGAAAGCATGATTGTTTATACGGAAGGGTTCTCTTCCTATTTTTAATATATTAAAGTACTAAATACTATATCGGTAATAGGTAGTAAACTTTTTTCTTTTTTTGTAAATAAATGTTAAGAAATATTTATAGTTTTGTTTCATATAAGCATACAGGGATTATGATTGCATTTTCTTTTTAAAGAATAACTCAATTCCATGTGATTCTGTAAGTAGTTTCAAAGAAGTCATACAAAATATTATTTTCATATGTCCGACCGTCGTAGGTTGAACATGGAAAGATTTGTGTCGTTCACCAAACGACTCCAGCCCACTCCGCTTTAGTCGGATTCACGTCAGGTCCACGATATATGCTCGCTCGTCCGACTGGTGAGCTGGACCCATACAGCACACATCCGCGGAGGTGGATGTACATTCGGACCTGACTCGTTAGGCTGGCGTCAAACGAACAGTAAAGGTGTCGCAGTGTCGGACGACAGAACGGTCGATACAATGAACGTGCGTTTCTGAGAGGGCACATGGATAACAGATCGTCGACAGTTTATTTAAACGCACAGTATGACACATGCGCAGACTGAACCACGACGCATGCGCAGAGGAGACACCGCCATGGTATGCCTTTCTCTGGGTATCCCCTCAGCGTAGATTTCGATAATGTTCAGAGCACAAGCTCAGAAAAAATTGTTAAAAATACCCCATTAATTTAATTCATTATTAGTATTTACATTTTTGTTCGCATTATAATAGTCGCTCCCACCACAAAAATTTAACTCAACCATTATACCAAACCAAACTCTACAGACATTTTAAAAAAGTCATGTTTGATAAAACACATTTTTAATTATTTTATATTTATACATGCAAGATACTTTCAATTAAATTGACTAGTAAAACGAAACAATCTAAAATAGGTATACAATCACAAAAGTCTAATACACCATAAGAAATAGATTTCACTACAATAAAGAAGCACGTATTTTATAATGTAAATTTTCGCCTATGAATTTTCTCTACAACTATTCTGTATTTTAAAAATCCGGAATCAATGCCTCAGCAATCTCCAACCACGATGAATATATTTTGGATTTATTCTTGTAGCTGGAAATATTCCATAAAGAGGATTGTTTTCGAATTTTGTTGATCAACAGTTCACTCTCAATATGAAATTTTCGTACAATTTTCACTGAAATATTTCAACTCGTGTAACTCTCCAAGTGAAGGAAACTAGCCACTCTAGAATGTTAACTGTGTCGCTATTGACTTAGGTTTTTCCCTTGCGACCCGGAGTGCAATGCCTTTTTCCTGGAGCACCCCTCCACTATTGGGTATTTCACTGTAATCCAGATGGTTGCAGGGTTGCCTAGTGAGCCAATATTCTGAGCAATTTTTCATTGCGAATAAACAATCGATTTTAAAATATTGTAACGTATGTAAATGTCAATATATGCTAGAAATTCCAAAATAATTCAATTTATTAAAAAACGCGTTGATTTAGATTTTAATTATAAATACGTTTTAATTTTAAATTACGTTGCAAATTTTTTTATATAAAATATTGATCAAACATAATAATAGAACGAATTCTGAAGTACATAAACAATACTCCACAGAAATGTTCTTCTCAATGTAGTCCCTGTTGTGCTGAAATCGTTAAGTGCGCCTCGCTCGTAGCTCGGACGGAGCTCTTTAAAATTCTATAATAGTTTTGCTATTGTATATTATGAGCTTCAACTTAGTGAAAACTCCATTAAGTCTTATGCTTTAGTATGATGTAGGTAAAATCTCCAAACTCGAAACTTTTCAACTACTCAACTTTTAAAATTCAATTCACCAAATCGAAAAATCACATACAAAATGTTTAATAAATGACCACTCAGTTGGAAAATAAGTTACGACTTTCTAACTAATGTCGCTCTCACAAAACAATAGTTGAAAACTATACTTAAAATTTAGAAAGGAAATATTCATAAATGACTGAAAAATCGCGAGTTGAACGAAAAAAAAAAAACAACTTAAAATGAGTTTGCACATTTTCGGCTTCAAAGCCATTTTTACTATGTTCCCACAATTTTACACAAAAAATAATTTCAGATTCAGAACCCTTGTAATCATAAAATCCGTGACTATTTCGCCAGTTATTACGACCATGATTTTTTATTCCTAGTTCCCGCTCATGAAACTGTCGTGCGTTTCTAGAAGAATGTCGCAGGCCAGAAAGTGTCGGACGCAAGCAAAGAACTGAACACACAGTAAGGCCGTGTCCTACGTAGGCGACAAACGCGAGCGACATAAGTAGCGTCGCGTCGCCAGGATTTAGTGTCCTGCTTGGGCACGCGCGCGATCGATCGTCTCTTTAAGCAAGATGGCGCCACACTACAAACAATACGTGAATACGTGACAAGACAGATTTATAGCGAAATGCGTGGTTCTAAGGCAAAGATGCCATGAAAACACAATACATTTATCTTTCTGATATCTTAATTACATTGAATTTTAACATTTTGTACTCGCAACTGTTTTTGCATCCCAAAAAGTTTTTGAATATACCTGTGTTGATTTGTACTTTTTATTTCCTTGAAAATGGCATTAACGATTACATTACTAAAAAGGAACTAATTTGCAACAGCAAAAAAAATCGGTTTGTCGTGTTTTGAACTTGCACAAAATCGTAATCACTTCGATACTACATGAGCTAACATATAAAACACAGTAGCCTCAGGCGAGATCACGATGAAATGTCGACCTACTACATTTTATTGTTTACAAACGATAATCTTTAGTATGATGAAGTAGGTAATGTGAAATCAAGGAGACTATACACTCCTTGTATAGTCTCCGTGTGAAACGTAGCGTCTGACGCGCGACAAAACTCAAGCATGTTTGAAGTTCAAGCGTCGTCGAATGTCGCACTTGTAGCGCTAGTGTCGCAGTCGCTCTCGTAGGACAGACTCGAAACTACAAGCGTGTTTGAATCTTGTCGCTTGAAGTTGTCGCTCGCGTTTGTCGCCCACGCAGGACACGACCTTATCGTACAAACTTTTCAAAATTATCGTATTTTGGTGGCAATTATTGTACATCCTGTTTTCACATATTATATCATTACTTAAGTTTTATTTTCTAAAGTTTTAATAAACCTTATTTGGTATTTACCGCACTGGCTTCAAGAAATTGTTTTCCGCTTACGCACTGTTATGAATAGCTGGGAATGAACACAGTTGAATATCAGATCAGTATTGGTCTGCTTTTCGCGCAACCAACTTTTCTTTGAGAACATAGATCTTAATACATAAATGTATGCAAGGTTCCACTTGACACTGACTACTGACTTCAACTACGCTGCTAGGAGTATTGTCGTTATATCATATTAACATAACGAAAAAAATTATTTTTTGAGTAATAGTTATTATTTATTTTACAATTATAGAAATATTTGGAGTATATTAAACTTCAAATTGAATTGTTTCAATAATTTTTGGAGTATTATGTGTTCCTTACAGGATGAAACCCAGGGCGGCTTCAATCTAGGAAGTGTGAAACACCGATAGTCAGACTATCGAAATCTATCGATGTTTCATGAAACATCGATAGTCTTTATGGCTGCGTTCGGGGAGCTCGCTTTCAGGGCGCTAAAGCATTACCACCCATATATCTAGATGTATCTAGGTGGTAATGGCGAAAGCCGTTCGTTTTGACGCTCACAGCGCTCAGAACGCTGTCGTGACGTCACAGCTGGCGCTCAGACGTCATCACCAACGCTTATTTCGCTACGTCCGTATAGTTGGCATCTCCACTTTCTCAAATGAAATCAGAAACACCTCTATAATTACGAGCTAATTTTGAGCTGACATTATAACTTTTGAGCTCTATCGGAATCCGCTCGAATTATTTTTTTTTAAAGGGGCAGTGGCCAGTTGGAAAACCAGCAAAAATAGGTTTCATTGGAGGGGACACACCTTGGTGAAATTAAAATTGGGAGCACTCAAAGAACATTTGGTGCCAAAAAATGAACATTTAGGGGGTGGAGGGGTCAACATAAATCCTGCCCGACGCTGGTGAATGAAAGCCGCACATTTGATTCGTAATGTTACGTATTACGTAATGTTTGCCCATGAATTGTTCACGAACAGCTAACAGTGGAAAGATGTGACTTATATAGATAGTTAATTAAATTTATGGTCATTCTGAGGAAAGACGCCATGAACTAATCGAAACGCGGATAGTTGCCCTTTTGNTTAAGTTGTAAACGATAGGAATTGATTGGTACTGTTGAATGACGTGAAATTAATGACGAATAACATAACTAATTTTGTTGCCAAGCATGTTATGTACTCCACTCATGTGTTGTCATGATTAGTCTAATATTAACCTCAAAGATTTCTATAAATTCAAATCTATATTTTTACTGTATTATAAAAGTGATAGTAAAAATGTTCATCAAAATACTGAAATATATTCAATGGTTTTATCTGAGTACAAAGTTGAATTATGTCTCCCTTTCCTGTTGCTTAGGTTCCATCTATCTCCAATGGTGAGCTATATCCACACTACTTAAATACATATGTAAATGACAAAAAATAATAAACTGTATGCAAAACATTAAAAAAATCACAGTAAACTTTTGATAATGTCTGCATATTCATTGCCAATTTATACAATTTTGACCCCCCAGGGGACTTACATCTAGGAAGTATGTGTTTGGCGAACACGGGGCCCCGAGCTGGGTCTGGCATTACTTCCACTTACTTGTGCCATGCTCCTTCCTTTCTCTTTCCTGACCTCCCTTGGTCACCTCTTGTTCTTTTCGATCCTGACACCATTAGGGCTAGGGTATCTTTCATTTTCCTAGCCCCCCCTCCATTTGATGTATATTGTGAGATATGTTTTGGTGTGTTGTAGATCAGGAGGGTTATTAGTGGGTAGGGTTGAATCATTCGGCGAGTCCCACATGCGGGGAGAGTCATATTGGCTCTCCCTAGTGCGTAACTGCATTTTCCCTACCTGTACAAGTTTTTCGGGCTCCAATGACCTTTGATGTCGACATGAGCCGTAAAGCCCCACAATAAAAAAAAAATAATAATACAATTTTGACAAGTTTCTATATAGATCTCTGATGTCTATATATAGCTTGTTCAATTATATTTCTGGTAATGAAGTATTAAAAAGAAAATTGTGCTTTATGATCTATATATTTATAAGTTTGACCATTTTAAATACATATTAAATAAATTTGCTTATGAAGCACAACTAGGTGCTTCCTCTTCCATTCTCAATTTTTATTAACTTCAATAACAATTTTATTTATTGTCTGTTACCACTAATTTATGATATGCTTTTTAAATGTTTCATTCTTAATACAGTAACTCTTGCCAAATTTAATGCACTTGTAAGTGAAGGTTTAGCATTAAATTATTATTTAGGCAGGTTAGAAACATAGGAAAGAAGATTCATTAGGAACATCCTAGGTCAACTAAATTCTACAGAAATGTGGAAATTTGGAATAATAAAAAAATATATCAAAATATAGAAAATATAAATGTGTCTACAAGGAAACAAAGATTAATATTATTGTACATCTCTACACGATGGATGACAAGGGATTAACAAAACAAAAAAATATAAATATCTTTGGAAAAAGAAATCAACAAGGAGGTGGGTTCAAGAAGTCAAGATATATATAAGAACAACAAAAGAAGAAGAAGTGACAGATAGAGATATTTAGAGACATGAAGTATTACACAAATGGAAAGATTCCAAGGCAGAGGAATTTAAGAAAGGGAAGAAAGCCTCTCAAGAAGAAAAAATATGATCTCAGGAAAGAAAGCTGTCACGGTAAAAAGAGTGATGGGAAATTGAAGAGAAGAAATTTGGCAAATTTAATGTACTTATAAGTTCTTATTTCCTCTCTTGTGTTCCCTCTAGTCTTTTCCTTCTGTTTTTCCATTTTTTCAGGTATTTTTTACTATTTCTCTTAAAATCTTCACTGCTGCTATAATAATTTTTTACAATACTTTATAATTTAATTTACAAAAATAAAAATGAAAGCAAAAAAACAACAACAAAACATTTACTTAGTTTTGAGGCAGTATACATTTCAAGGATACTTTCACATAATTAAAAATTTGAAACACAAATATATTAACTCACTCATTACTACAATTAATTTTTAATTTTTTCTTAATGAAAGACTTTGAAAGTTTAACACTAACTTAGGAAATTAATAGATTTGATTTAACTGGTTAGAGTTTTGACCAACAACTATCCTTTTGGATTTATTAATAAAATCATAAATAAGAGGATTTATTACACAAAAAAGAATACTGGAGAATCAGAATAAAATATGCTATATTAATGCTATATTTCTGAAAAATCAACATGTTTAAGGCAAGCTTTGACAACTATTTGGGAAAGAAAATAAAGAAATGTGACAAAACGAGAAATATTAGGTGGAATTATAACTTAGGAAAAAGATAAAAGGGAAAAATTAAATGAAAAAAATGTGTATTAAGATTAGAATTAATGAACTTAGGAGGAATGTTAACAAGAATGATAAATGTAGTGTAATAGTTGATCATTGTATTAATAAAGATTAATAAATGAAATGGGAGGATATTGAGATATGGATAAAGAAGAAAATTATATGAAAAAATTAGAAAAAAATATAGACATCAGAGATCTATATAGAAACTTGTCAAAATTATATAAATTGGCAATGAATATGCAGACATAATGTCGTATTTGTAAATGGGAAATGTAGCGTGCTATTTAAGCTTAACTACATGGAGCAATAGGAGTTGGGTAGGCCATTGTTAGTAGGTGGGCCGGTAAGCTGGGTTTACCAACAACTTGGCCCACGTGGAGAGGTTAGTAGAAGTAGTTAGTAATAGTTAGCGAGTTATTGATACTAGGAGAAGCTGGATAGAGGAAGGAGGGTTTGCTTTTCAGTAGTCACAGCTATATGAACTGGGACATTAATGTGAAAAGCTACGAATTTTCTGGACCAATCGGGAATCAAACCGGGGAAGACTTGGCTATGAGCAACAACACTCCCACCTGAGCCACCAGTGGGGCTCTTGCAAGTTGAATGTCAATGGTAGACTGGGCCGAGAGGTGAATGGGGTGGCGCAGTTTGTACGTGCATCAGCACGTTAAGCTGAAAGTTCCGAGTTCGAATCTCGGTTCTGTCTCCCATTTTCATTCAACATAACATAAATAATCTGTTACCTGGCAATGAGGTTCACAGCAATTTAAGAGATTTCTGTATGTTTGTTCTATTTAGTCTCCGAGTGAAATAGTTCTATATTCTTTCTTAAATTTGTATTCAATCTCTACCTAATGAAGTTATAACATACTTACCATTCACTGGCACTCCAATGGGCCAGAGCCACGAAGCCATCTCTGAGTCGTGTGAGTGCTTCTGTAGAGAAATGTGGAGCACGGCCAGCAGTGGTAGTACGCAAAACAGCCATAGCATCCCGCAAGAGCACTGATACCACAAGGGCCCACTCCATACATCCAGCCTCACTAAATAGTTGCAGAAGGTATCTGCATCAAGAAACCAATGAAAGCAGACATTTTCAAAAGTTGAAAAAAATAAACTGACTTTTAATAGAATTTTTTTCTAATTTTCATTGTCTTTATTAAAAGCATTTACAGAATTGTACTACCAATATGTAAAAGTTAAATTATACTAAATATTTCATTGAAGGGAGTACAAGTTCTGGTCAGTTGAGGATTTTGGATGAACTTATTTTGAAATGAAATATTTTTACCATGAGAAGTTAAATATTAAACATAATATGCACTTTTTTTCATTTTTC
Organism: Laupala kohalensis; assembly: GCA_002313205.1. Taxonomy (NCBI): domain Eukaryota; kingdom Metazoa; phylum Arthropoda; class Insecta; order Orthoptera; family Trigonidiidae; genus Laupala; species Laupala kohalensis. Next base: position 946,377 of record NNCF01126791.1, read on the forward strand.
CAAAAATCATCAACTACAAATTGACCTCAAATTATTTGTATTTTGTTTGAGTAATTTTACAAGCATCTGGGTTTTCATAAGAGGGATGGGTTAAATATGGCATAAATACAGGTTACAACATATTGAAAGGAGATATATGATGATAAGCAGGGCTTGGTTTTTGCTTGTTTTAATACTTTTTACTTTATTGTCTGACTTTATGTAGCTTCGAGGAATTGAAATCTAGAATTTTTAATTTTGTGAGACCTTTTGAATTTAATTAAATACAGAACATAAGTGCATATTTTTAAGGTTTCTCTTAGCATATTTTCCAAGATTTTTGTTTGAACTACATAATATTACATTAAACTACTGTAATCAATCAAAATTTACATGTTTATTATTTACATATAGCATATACTGTATGAAGGAGCTCAGAGGTATTATACAACTAACCTAATACGACGACCACATTATATTATACAACTAACCTGTATGACCACATGGAGAATAATAAACTAAGTAACTCTCTGGAAAGAAGCATGGGAATCTCATCAATTCTGATTAAGGGCAGTAACGGATTTAACACTTATAATTTTTTTTTTTACTCAAATACAAACTGTTATCAATTTATTATTCCAAAATGAATCGTAGACATAATGTGCAGCCAAAATTCAAGATTAATAATAACAAAAGTATTAAATGACATTCCTGTCTATGGAAAATCTGCCACTACCTGGAGGCAAACCCGAGAAAAACCCACGCCAGGAGCAGCAACAGAGATAATACAACCGTGCCAAGGTTGCATACAGTTAAATACACTATTATAAATAAATAGGATAAAAAAATTGTCAAATTACAATTTTAAACAACCATATTCATTTTTGAGGGTATCTGAACAACGTAACAATACTGGAAACAAATAATTAAAAATGCATGACCTTTAACAGATGAAAAGAATATATTTTATTAATTTAAAGCTCACAATGTTTCGACTTCAACAGAATTAGTCATAACCTAATATTTATTCATAAGTTAGTCCACAACCAAATTAATCGCAATGAATGACACAGTACTACTGAATGTCACACCCAATACAACATTCCTCGAGTAATGAATATAGCAAATATTTTCAATATTAATCACAGGCTACTTAAGGTATCTTGAATCCAGCAACTATGTAATTTAGTTAATTTATACAAAAAAATGGATGAACAATTTTCAGTTTAAAAACCAACTGGCAAACAATGATAAAAACTTAGTAATAAGCACTGAATGATACTTTTTTTATTCATTAACCCACTACTTCTTTAGGTTACAAAATGGTGAAACCATTAATCCTGCACCAAATATATCAAAGTCATTTTCTTCATTCACACTTTTGTTACAATATTTTTTGTTTCATTTATCTTGTTGCACAAGTGTATAAATGATGGAATGTGGCTATATGCCCTGAAGCAGGCTGAAGTAGTTCCTGTATTCAAAACAGGTACGAATGTAAACAACTCTAGACCAATATCATTAATATCAAACATAGGCAAAATATTATGAAACATTCCATGTCAAATCAATCAAAAAATTTGAAAATGACACCCACCATCTCAGATTTTAATGAAATCTGGCACACTTGTTCATACCATCAAGTTAGCGATTCATATGAATTTTTAGGTTCCTAGGTCACATAGTCTCTTCATTAAGTAGATTAGAAATTTTGCATTTTTGGGAGAATTGTTGCTCTTATGAGTGCAGGTAGAGATCTGCGCATTTAATAAAAAAATTCGTATCTCCGAATATAATTCATGAATCAACATCAAAATTTATATACACATACTTTAAAGAACATAAATTAAGGGAAAAATATATTGAGCTTGTATTTATAGTAAGAACATTTTTAAAAAATTGAGCAAAATGATTTTCTTTCCATTTTGGGTGTGAAAATCTTTGTCTCTTTTAAGTGATATATCTCAAAAGGTCAAAATCAGACCTGAATTATTTTTTTGTGAATATGAGCTAAAAGTGTAGGAAAAATAATTATGGAAAGAGAAAAGTGGTCCTGCCCTTACCTGTTTAGTAAATTCTTGTTATAACTTTATTAGACTTTTATGTTTAACCAATAACTTAAAAATGAAGTACAATAAGTAAAAAATAAATCCAGATAAGAATTAAATATGACAATAAATTAGAGTTTTGTCTACTTATTCTTCTATTATCATGAGGAAAACTGGTCCACTATGCTTTTTTAGAGTTCAATAAACCTCCGCTGTGTGAAAGAAATTTCTTTTTCTTCAAATTGACACATTCTTCCAGAGTCCTGAGCAGTAGGTGGAGGAACACAGGACATAATATTGATGAGAGGTACAAAACAAATATCTTCCTTTCCTTCAGGCCAAAAAAAAGATCTTGCTCGTCCATATGGGTACATACATTGGATGTTAACATCACCTTCTTCATGCTTGGAGAGGATCAACCCAAAAAACCAATGATCATCATAGAAAGAGACGAAAGAACTTGTTGATAATTGTGACATTTTCATTGTAGATGACTTTACCTCACAAAACGTGAATGTTATGGAAAAATTAGCATTAAAGCTGATCTCTTCAATTCCAATTAGGAATTCTGAAAGGGGGGTGATGTGGTGATAACTCTGTGTACCTGGCACCGTTTTAGCCTTTTAAAATCGACTTTCAAGCTCTTGTCTGGTAGCTAAGAGATTCCCTCTTGATGAGGGCAAATTAAATATTTTTAATGTTGATTTGACAGTAATCAATGATTTTTTTAGTAGTGTCGATGATATTTCTTGTTTGTATCTGCAAGCTTGCTCTTATGACGAGACGCTTTACGGTGCCTCCAGTGCTGCCACAGGGGGATTTTCCATGACTGGTTGCAAAAATGTCCATTCCGCTGTTAGACAAAAATCTTTCTCATGAATGCACAGATTCAGAAAGCTCTTGCAGTTTTTGTACTGTCCCCTGCAACCATCCAAAAAATAATACACATTTTTAACTGAAGGGAAATTGTTCCAGAGAAATTTTGTCACATCTGTTTGTTTCATAAAAAAAGCCCACATCATGTTCCAAATCTTCTGATATAACACACAAACTGGAAACATTAAAATCTTCACTAACTCAGGTTTAGTATAAATAACAGCAGAGTGTAAAGAACATTGATCTTTCGATGAGTGATATCCCTGAGCTTCCTTTTGTATGACAAATGAAAAATTTTCATTGAAGTCTCTAAGAGGATAATTGTTTGATTGTAAGGAAGATTTGATTTCAATTCTTTCAAATAATTTGCCAAAGATTTTGCGATGAATGAATGAGGAACAAGTTTTTCCATACTATTTGTTACTTTTGTCCAAAATTTGTCATAAGTCACTTTCAATGTCACTTGCTGAGAGCGATCAGTAGAAATCCAACAGTTGTAAGAATCATGTGAATCCCATTCTTCAATCTTTGCTCATAAAAAGTTCTTCAAATTTTCGATTGGTGGCCCCTCATATTTCTTTCATTAAATCTACAAGTATATCCAAATCCCATGCTTTCTCTGCTTTCTCACTTTCCTCCGTGTCTTCGTTAGAAGTTTCAGTGAATTCTACATGTAAACCTTTATAAACATTTTTCTCCATCGATGCTGATTCAATCTTTCTTTTTCCATGAACAAGTCTCCTATGGCGATTCAGAGAATGAACTTTAATTGGAGTCTCACCTAAGCTTGTCGAAGACGATTTAATTTCCTCTACTCTTTGTTCCCTTGAAACATGTTTTTACTTCCACTATGGCTTTATCTGCTTCAGAAGGTAACTTTCCCACAACATTGTCATAGTTAGGTGTGCGTTCAGGTTCATCACTTTTTAATTTATGATTAACTTGATCTCAACAGCAATGACAGAATTTTTTCGCCCATGGATTACATTTTTTACATCACCAATCATGGTATTTATTTGAAGTGCGTAATTTAATACTTCTCTGCCCTTTCCTTATTTAAATTTTATGTATTTCAAACTGATCAAAACACAGTGTTTGATAGGTTTCATACTTCGAAAGGTAATATTTTTTATGTTGTTCACAAACAACAAGTAATCATCCTTAACATGTCAACATAAAAGCTTCTTGCATATCCCTGCAGCCTTGGTGCCTATAATGCTTGAAAGTTTAAGATTTCAGTATTGGATATTTCTTTGTTTTTTACGAGTTTTTGATTTGAAATGAATTTAGCATATAATAGTTTGATATAGGGGCGACCCGTGGCGCAGTGTGTAACGCGCTCGCCTTCTACCTCTGGGGACGCCGGTTCAAACCCGGTCCGATCCAAGTAGAATCCGAGGTGGTGGACGGAACGGTGCTCGCGGCAGGTTTTCTCGGGGTTCTCCCGTTTCCCCTGCCTATCATTCCACCACAACATTCACTCATCATCATCTCACCGCCATAATCATTCATAAAAATCACCCAAAAATCATTTCATTAATCACCCTCGGGTGTGGCGAGCCCTTGTGGTATTCAAGCTGAAAAACATCATGAATGGAACGTTGTTCCAATCATGATGTACGGTATAGGCATCAATGCCTGAAGTACCGATTAAGCAAGTAAGCAAGTTTGATATTACAAACACAAAAAACTCAAAGTCACACATTTTGCATAAATATTGTTTTTATTTATTTTATTAATATTTTTAAATGATAGCTCAAGACATGCTTCATTGTATTTCTAAATCAATTGCTAATTAACATCCCCACACCCCCACCCCAACTGATGAATCACTGATTGGTTTTACTGTAAGCGTTATCCATTTTCAATTAGAAACAATGGATAGGGCTATTTTAAGTTATCCTGAAAAGGACTGTTTGGTCACATAAGTAGATCATTTTTGGAATGCAATTCTTGCAGATCCATTTTTCTGCTTCTTCTATTGTTTCCTCAGCTATCAACAAATGTTCTATAGTTTCTGGAAAAAAGATCTAATTACTTCAAGTTGATTTTTGTCAAATGTGCAAGAAGTGTGGGTCACAGTTACTAAAAAGTTATAAAGTAAGTCTCATTGGCCTTCATCCTCTTAAAATTAATTGTGTGACATTTACAGACTCTTCTAAAATTGTTTCTTGCTTCACCATCATCTTCCAAAAGAATGCCAATTGGTAGGAACCTAAATCGATGACAAATGTCCATACCATATATGAGAAGCTTGTGCAAGCTACCTGCAATATAAAACCACTGATGGAGGTGGACAAAGAGCTTAGCTGTCTGTTTGCAATAAGTCCCAAATTTTTCAATGTTGATGGTACTTCCAGATGAAATTGTTTGAAGCATTACCTCAAAATGCTGCAGTAGATCTTTGTCAACATTGGTTATTTCAACCGATTTCTCATAATCTCTAAAAAATCTTCTTGCTGTGTTCCCATCATCTGTGGTTCCAAAGCATTGCTTCACAAAATCTACAAGTATCCCCATTTGCTACTTAAACTCCCCCTGTGTCAATACTTTTTTTTGCAGCTTTCAGTTCCTTGTTTGAACCTTGAGCACTACAATCTTAAAATCTATATGTGTAGAATGCATTCTGTAAGATATGTGTAGAATGCATTCTGTGTAATGGATCCACATATGAAGAGAGGAAAATCTGTATTTATAAACAAAGAATCTCTAAGTACCCAAATCTGGAAATTTTTAAAATTATTTGTAGAGAAATATGTTATTTTTATGAGAAAATATACATAACAAATGTTAATCAGCATTCAATTTCATATTGAAAACAATTTTTTCAAGGTGAAATTGGTACTTTTGATTTTAAGTCCACCTTTTTAAAAATTTGCTTCACTGTGAACAGAGAATTATTAAATTGCTAAATAATAATAACATAATCAGCTTTGATCAATTGTACATTACCAGGTAATTTGCACCATTACGACAAGCTGAGTGAAATTATTCAGAACTCAAACAGTTACAAGGTACAAACTAATTGAAATTTCCAAGGCTAATAAAAGGATTGCTGAAAAAAATAGACTTTTTACTGCAATTAAATTATTTAATGCAATGCCTAATGAGCTGAAATCTTCTTCGAAGAAATTTTAATGAAAAAGGTATCGAATCATATAAAGACTGTGATGCAACAAGTCTAAAAGATATATACTGTGTAATAAGTAAATAATTGATTATAATTAATATTTGTAAGATATACACGAAAGTTGGAAAGAACCTTGAGAACATGCACTATTTCTAAAAAATTTCCAGCTGAATTAATAGATAAAACAGACCATTGTTATTAGTTTATAAGTTAGTTTGTAGTTTTTATTTAATTTAATCTTATAATGTACTAGCGCCTGCACACAGAAGGGATTCCTTCTCTTGTAGGATACACTTGTATCATCCTATTTCAAAAGGAAAAGGAAAACAAAGTATAAATGCTTGATTAATAAATAAATAAATATAAAAAATTTATTTTTATACTAATTAATATTTAGCACGTGGCACTTATAAATATCAGCAGCAGATGTAGCAACTTGTGAGAAATGCTACTTCTACAACTGCACTTTACATTTACTATTGTATCAATTGAGTTACTCCCATACTTTTTAGGAGGAAAAAAAGTCAAAATGTTGTGAGCTTTAAATTACAAAATATATACCGTTCATTTAAAGGTCATAAAGTCTTGAATTATTTATTTAATTTGATTATATAATGGAAATTAACTGTGGTAGAATACTGGAAACAACACATCTGTTTGAGCGCAACATGAAAAACTACTGACCGGAGCTGTACTTCAGCACGAAGAGAACCCTTAGCAGAAAGCTCCTGAGACAATTTCTCCAGCACAGTAGTGGATGGCACCTGTTCTTGCCAAAGAAGGGAGGGCGCCTCTGATGCAACACTTTCCCCTAATTCTTCACCCCATAAAGAACTTTCCTCACTCAGTAGGCTACGTTCATCTGCAAAAAATTATTATTTACTAAGCATCTCCACAGATTCCTCTTTCATTTATATATGGCCCATAAGATATTTCCAATGTAAATTTTCAGAAACAAAATTTTATACAAAAACGCATGGTGAAATTTTTCTTCCAATGCTTACCCCAGTTTTCAGACTTTGGTCTACTAATTTTACCCCAACATTTAATTTTGTTATAGTATCAAGCACTATTAGCACATATTTCTGAAGAGTGAAAACGTTTTAAATAAATAAATAAACTTTATTGTCAAAAAAGCAGTTGCAAACAGCATATGACTAGGTGGGGGATAATAAACTAAGTTACTCTCCGGAAACAAGCATGGGACCATCCCATCAATTCTGATCAAGGGGCCAAGAGCAGAGGCAGATTTAATACTTTAGTAGAAAATATTTAATAAAATACATAGTTATCCATTTATTATTCCAAAATGAGTCAAAGATATAATGTGCAGTGAAAATTTGAGATTAATAGTAACAAAAGTATCAAAGTTTTTAATTAAAACTTTTGTTATTATTAATCTCGGATTTTATGCTCCTGATATGCCTATGGAAAAATCTTCTACTACCTGGAGGAAACCGAAGAAAAACTCGTGCCATGATGGGGTTACAGAGATAATGTATACAACCATGCCAAGGTTGCATACAGTTAGAAATAAAATATAATAAATAAAAAGGATCAAAACAACATGCATGAGAATGGCGTGACAAGGTATACAAGTTTAACACCTTACATCATCTGAAATCATATAGAATACAATATTTATTATTAAACTGATTCTCTCATTAACTTCTCTTATTAAAATCAGTAAATTCTTTCACATTATTGAATCAATAGTGCATTAGAAAACTTTTAACCAAGGATTTGAAAGGATTCAATTTATTAATATCTTTTATATTTTTTGGCAGAGAATTATACAAAATTATTCCTGAACAATATGGTCCTTTTCCACAAAGTGTGGTTGACACAGCAGGACGATGAATATTAGCCTTATTATGAGTGTTGAGCTTGTGAACTAGACTATTTCTTCTAAAGCTGGGGTGAGATTTTAACAATTTTTTCTCAACAAACACCACTACTTCATAAATATATATGCAAGGGAAAGGGAGAATATTTAATTTTCTAAATAAAGGTTTACATGAATTTAAGGGGTGAGATATACAGATAATCTGAACTATCCTCTTTTGGATTCTAAAAGTTTGAATGCTCTGAACGGTACTGTAAATAAGAATAAACATTGGCAAAATACACACAGCAAGAAACGTGTTGACTTACAACATGGACTAGAATTCGTATTGCATAGCACAATTTGCTTAGTTTGGAATTCACACTATAAATATGACAATTCCATTTGAGGTTGTCCTGAATATGGAGCCCTAAAAATTTGGTTAATTTGACAGTTTTTATTTGGGTTCTGTTTATTGAAAGTGATGTAGGTGGAAGAGATTTTGTTACACTATTGCAAAATGACATGGTTGAGTTTTATCAGTATTAACAATGAGACAATTTGAATGAAACCAAAACCCTTTGTGCATTGACATGATTACATAGTAAATTAGAGTCATCAGCAAAGAGAACCATTTTGCAATCAGGTGTGGTGGATAAAATATCATTTACGTACAATAAAAAGGGGAGAGGTTCTAAAATTGAACCTTGAGGAGCTCTGCAAGTAAGAGGCTTTTTTTCTGAAAGATATTGGTGGAATACTTTATTTTCAACATGCGAAATTTTGACTTGCAGATGCCTATCTTTTAAGTATGTAGTTAGACACTGATGTACCAATCCACAAATGCCATATGAATTCAGTTTTGAGAGAAGAATTTTGTGATCGATTACATCAAATGATAAATCAAGAAAAATACCTTGAGGATTACCTCCACAGTCAAAAGAAATGGTTATATCATTAAAAAAAGAAATTATGGCACTGTTAGTAGAAAGGAATTTCCTGAAACCGTGTGATTGTTTGTGAGAACATAATTATGCGATAAGAAGTCTATAAGTCACTTATAGAAAAATTTTTCCGCGACTTTTGAAAAAGTTGGCAATAAGGATATAAGTTGATGGTTTCCAACATCACTTTTATTTCCTTTCTTGTGTAATGGTTTCTCTGTAGCTGTCTTCAATGTCAGGGGACACACCTTCTGACAAAGAGCTATTGAAAATATTAGTGAGGGGACTTAATATAATGTGGTAAGAAGATTTTACTATAAATTCAGGTAAGTCATCTATCCCTGCTGAAAATTCATTTTTTAATGAACTGTTGACATTCATAACTTCACCAGCGTTAGTTTCAGAAATGAATACAGAATACATTATGGGTGTATTTGGTGGACATCAATTTTGATTTACTGATTTTGATATTTTACCCACTTCTCAGAAATATGAATTAAACAAATTTGCAATGTCATATGAATTTGATATGGTTTTGCCATCGTGTAGTAGGGAAATGTTTTCTTGACAATATTCTGATGGGGACTTGTAATTATTATTATTGTAATTATTGTTGTTATTGTTCTTATTTATTTATTAGATAAGATGATACAAAGGATTTTTACAATGTATCATTTCCCACAGAGGTAAACATAGCGTACCCGGTTGAAAACGTAAAACTTTACTTTACTTAAATTTTTTACAATATTCCACATAGTTTTGGTTCAGTTGCTGGATTTTAGAATTCATTAGTCATTTTCCATTACTATATTCCCAATTAAGCAAATTGTGTTACGCAATCCGAAACTTAGTTAACGCAGTTAGTCCACGTATTTCCCGTTGCGTATATTTTGCAAACGTTTACTCCCATTTACGTTACGGCATTACCTTCTGGGGTAATTCCGGTCAGAGTATTCAAACTTTCAGAATTCAGAAGAGGATAGTTCGGATAATTTGTAAATCTCACCCCCGAAACTCTTGTAAACCTTTATTCAAGGAATTAAATATATTAACACTTCCCTGCATTTATATTTATGAAACAGTCGTGTTTGTTAAGTCCGAATTACTGAAGTGCCACCCTTGCTTTATACGAAACAGTCTCGTTCACGAACATAGTGAACGCAATAGTAGTAATATTCATCGCCCTAGAGTGTCAACCACTCTTTGCCAAAAGGGACCATACCATTCGGGAATCGTTCTATATAATTCCCTGCCCAAGAATATAAAAGATATTATGAAATTGAATATCTTCAAATCCGCGGTTAAAAACTACCTCCTGCACCAGTGCTTCTACACTGTAAAAGAATTTATTGATTTTAACAAAAGTTAAATTCGTCTTGTGCTTTATCACGCCATTGCTGTAGTACTTTTTAAACAACTTATAACAATTTCAAAAACTATTTTCTTGCATGATTGTGTTGTCTTATGGCTCATATTAATTTAGTTTTATGTGTACTCAACATTGGCACGTTTGTGTACATAAATTCTGTAGCCCCATCCTGGCCCGGGTTTTTCTCCGGTTTTCCTTCGGGTAGAGGCGGATTTATCATACAGGTTCTCTAGGCTTTGTCTAGGGGCGGGTCTATTGTAACAATAAATCGTGAATTTAGTGTTATTTCAATTTTTAAGCACTATACTCAGAATAATCTATAGTTCGATAATAACTTACATGTAATTTTTTGCTTAAAATTACAAACATATTGACATTCTATTAGTATTATAACTCGCAGCTAACTTTTTATCTTATCTAGGAATTTTTGCTGAANGAATCCGCCTCTGCCTTAGGGTCCTTGATCGGAATTGATGGGATGGTCCCTTGCTTGCTTCTGGAGAGTAAATTAGTTTATTGTCCTCCATGTGGGTCATACGCAGTCTGTACTGTTTTTTGACAAAAAATTTATTTATTTATTTATATCTGCATAGATCACTTTCCTAAGAATGGATTTAAATTTATGGAAATAATCATGAAATTCGTGTGGTTGGTTATTAAATTTTGAAAGATAATATAAATGATGTTTGTTTTTAGAAGAAATTTTTATACCTTGGGTTACCCATCTTTTGTGATTGTTTACTTTAACTAACATACATTTTATGGGAAACCTAGAGTTGCAATACTTCAAGAACATTGAGAAAAATACATTGAATTTATCGTTTAGGTTTTCACAATTATGCACATCATTCAAAGTTTCCTGATATAACAAATTTGTAAAAATGGATTTCTTTCAACTGACTACAAAGCTTGCTGAGGATTTTAAGTGGTTTTAATTTATCTTTATTAGTCAATATTTGAGCAAAGTGGTTGCAGTATCCCACGTTAAATACTTGATAAGTGTATGAGAGTCAACTGCTGACAATTATCTGGTCTAGCAATGTTTGAGATGAGCCGGAGATGTGAGTGGGGTCGATTATTGTAGTAACAAGACAGAAGGAGCTGATTATATTATTGAATTGATTCTTGGGATTGTGTGCGGAACTAGTTTCACTGAGAAAATCGATATTGAAATTGCTACAGATAACAATAGATTTCATAAATTTCTGTTTCAAACATTTTAAAACAATTTAAAATTCAGAAAAATATTTCAAGACCTGATCATGGAGGTCTATAAATACACATTACTACAATACCTATGTTGGTCAAATAAACTGCAGAGAGTTCGAAAGCAGAATTGCTTGTAACCTAACAGTGCAAAAGATGAAATGTCATTTCCAACATAAATACAAGTACCAACATGAAGAATATTTGCTTTGAAATTTTTTGACAATAAAAGTTTACCAAAAAATAGTTAGGAATAAAAGTATGTTGATGTTATTGTCTGAAAGCCAATGCTCTGCTAGGCATAACAAATCAAACGGACTGTCAAGTAAAAGAGTTTCAATATCTATTACCTTGTTGGAAAGGGACTGAACATTGTGATGAAAGATATTTGTTTTATTCTCTCGAGGGGCGCAATTGATTTTTTTGTTTTTCTTGGGGCTCTAGGGCTTGCCATCATCAAAGTCATTAGAACCCTTGCAGATGGTGAAAAATGCAGTTTTGCACTACAGGGAACAGCCGTAGTGACTCTTCCTCATGAGTGGGACTCGTCAAATACCTCGACCATACCCACTAAAAAAACCCTCCTGAATTCACCAAATATCTAAACACAAAGATGATAGGAAAGGACACAATAAAGTTGCCCAATACATTATATCAAGAAAAGAGAAAATTCTGACTATAATGTTGAAAACAAAGAGGAAGAATGAAAGGAAACAAAAAGAAAGAAGGAAAGAAGAATGCAAATTCAAACCCTCCCGAGAACTTGTGGGAGGAGCCCCAATCTCATAAAATTCAATAGTTTATTAATATCATCCGTTTCATTTCCGAGAGTTGTTGGTAAATCTGCAGCCAGACCAATTGTCTCTGTATTCTAGTGTGTTTTCTGCAATCAGTTAGTAGGTGACGCACTGTCAGAGAAGAGCTATACTCCTCACAAACGGGTTCATCATCAAGTAGCAAGAAATACCGATGAGTGAGACCTTTTGACAATGACATGACATTGATGTCCTATGCTCAGGTGGGTCAGCAAGACCACCTCGCGCCTGGCTGACCTACAGGAACTACTCCATGACTTAACAGAGGACTTGATAAGTCAGAGCTTATTCCCTTCAACTCATTGTTCCATTCACTCAGAATCCTTGTCTTGATGGAATTTAGGATATCCCCTTTAAGGCAAACCGCCTTCACGGAAATGTCTGCTTCTTCATTTCCTCTGATTCTCATGTGTCCGGGAATCCAGGAAAAATATATGTTATTTTAGTCACATTGGAGGAAGAAGAGTACATCCTGGATTATCAGCTGGATACATAGTCTGAATTGCTTGAACGGCATTTAGATAATCAGAGCAAATCAGGAAATTTGACCCGCGGGAGCACTTTGTTGATTGCAGTGCTCTCAATAAAGTGTAGCACACAGCAGTGTCAACGCAGCACAGGTTGCCCAGACGGTAGCCACAGGCCTTACAGAGGAACACCATGGAGCAGCCGACACCATCAGTCTGCTTCGACACGTCAGTAAACACACACACGGTGTTTGTCGAGGATTAGGTGGAAGTATACCCTTAACATCGTGGCTGGAGTGTTCTTCTTGTCATGATGCAGAAGATCAAAATTAATCTTCGGTTTTTGCAAAGCCCAAGGAGGAGTCGTACTGAAACCTTGATTTAAGACATTAAGTGTGAGTATATTCAAGGTTTCCAAAATTTGTTTGGAGCAATATCCAAATGGTTTGGTTGCTCTCAGTCTGTTGTTGTAGAAATGGATGGAAGAAGAGGAAGGATGAAATGCTGCATTGTGTACCAGATTGTCGGGTAAAGTAAGCACATGGGAAAAGTGTTATAACATGACTTGTCACCGGAGGTAAAGAGATAGTTCGCCACTCTCAGCATACAAACTCGGAATGGGACTAGTAAGAAGATTTGATTTATACATTACTAGATATTTTTTTTGTAATTGAACAAAACAATGACACATTAAATATATTATTTTACTCTACTCATAAGAAAGCTTTGAAATAATTTCTTTTAAATAAGTTACATATGACAGTAAATTTACAATGAAGTACACTTTCAATGGAGATTCAAATCTTGTTTGAGTTACTTCTCACTACAAGTGTTTTGTAATTTCATGAAGATACTTTAATATATTTATTTTTAATTTCAAGATCCCATTAAACCTTCCAAGTCCCTTTCCTTGCTCTTTGCTCACATTAGTGTCCTTCCAAACAACTCAAGATATTTTTTTATCAATCTTCAGTTTTATTAACATTCTTCCATGTAATCCAACTTATAATACAATGTGATAAACATGAAAAGTAGTATAATTACCTTGTAATAGATGAGGTGTAAGGTGAGCCTCAACAACAGCACTGACTAAGGGTTCCGCATTCCTCATACCCAGAGGGGACTCCAAAGATGGTCCACCATACGGATGCATAAAGAGGAGTTTTCCACGAGGAGATGTAGGATCTGCCCCAGCACTGCTACGATAGCCACTGCTCTCTACACCTAGGCTACTGTCTCCAGCTGCAACATCCACTGAAAGAGCTTCTGTTGATGGGGATGTAGGGGACCCATCTGACACATCAGAAAGAAGCAATATTATCAAAGTATTTTTAATGAATCAAGAATAATAACAATTATTAACTTCTGATAGGACATAAATGATCTATTGAAATTAAAATGTTTTCTAAGAGACGTCAAAATTTAACAAAGTATTAATTCATAAATGATTCTAACACATATAAATATCTATTTCAATATCATAAATGATCTAATTAAAAGATGAGCTACTGGTCTAATTAAAAGTAGAAGAGGATGTGTATTCGGGAAGGTGTTTTAGATGTTTAGATGTGCACTGAAGGCTACATATTACATCTAACTACACTATTTAAATTTGGACCCAATTTAATTGTCCAATTTGGTTTTATACCTCATTGCACAGTCCCTAGAAGATACCCAAGTTGGTTGTGCACCACTGTTTGCATAGTGCTTTCTCAGATTCTGCCCAGATAGCCATCATCTCTTGTGGATGTATATTTCTTACAAATATATTATGTAAATGTGATTCATAAATTTGAAAAATTCTTATGGCATTTCACAATATAATACAATAATTTCCTCTTATAACTTTTCGTGAGGAATAATTACTTTCTTTTAATTCTTCAAACAATAATCCCTTCATATTGCAGACACAATAATGTAGGCTAATAGAAGAGCTCAAAGAGGCGCTCACCAGCAGACTTGCTCTGGAGGTAGAAAGCAAGAGGATGCTGAAGAGCAGGATATGGCCATTCAAAGTCTGTGTGCAATGCCTTAAGAGCAGACACAAAACAGTCCACCTGTGCAGCTCGATCTCTTTCCCTTTTAAGCCAAGCCACTAAGTGGAAATCTAAATGAGCAGCAAAGCGTCCCAAGTCTTGCAACCGACGAGCACTCAACAAACGGCGCGCATGGCGCTGTAGGATAACATCGATGAAGAATTCCTCAGCTGAACCACTTGGTTCCCTGAAGAAAATAATTGCTTTGTGAACAAATAACTACAAATAAAGTAATTATCTGAAAATAAACCAGAATTAACCAGAAACAGAACGTTTGTTCTCAATAGCTTCAAGAAGATGTAAGCTGTATAAAATTACCTTACATCTCCACGACCTGTAGGCAAAGATTTTTTACGTCGCAGGGGTACAGATTTGCTACCGTCACTCGTGCTTGCTCCCACACTACATGTAGAAGCAGAGGTTCCTGCAGGGCCTGACCCCACTGCTCCTGTCTCACCAGGTGTTGGCACTTTAGGAGATGCAGTAGTACTGAAGCTTCGCCCACGAGACACCTAAACAACAGGTGGACAGTCAGTTGAAAACTACTTGACCTCAGAGGGTTTTTTTTTTTTCTATTTTGTTATAGCTTCATCACTATTAAACTTCAAGGAAGGAATTTATTAAATCTGTCAGTATAATTTTTTTTAAACTTAAAATATATTAAAAAAAAAAANTCATTTAATGTGGCACAAGAAATAAATGAAAATATTTAGTCAATAACAGCAATCTGAAATGGCAAACTCATGCATTCTGTACCAAATTTCTTTCTTCTGGAACTTCACAAGATGATTTTTGATTATTATAATCATATTTATATCGCAGTGCTATAAGACTACCATGGATTGGAAAGGTGATTTTGAGAGATTCTAAATGCTCCACATTGTGACTGTGTTGAATAAAAATTTAATCACTAGTTGAAAATGCAAAATTTTATCATCTATTAAAAATGTTAAATACAGACAGTTTGACTTAAAATTATAAATCAACATGATATAAATGAAAAAGAATAAGCAAGTTTAAGAGAGTGATGCAATATACAAGCACACTGATGCTTTCCAGCTCAGTGAGAAAACATCTTAGTTGATCCCAATGAATAATACTGGATATATTGAAGAATAAGTACTGCTTACTTGCATTGTGCCCAGCACCAAGGAAAGGTCTTCCTCATTCGGACTGACTGGTGGTGTCTGAGAATTCACTCCATACTTGGAAGGAAGGATGAAGGAAGCCCGTGGGGACTCCACGTCATTAGGATCTGCAACAAAATAAAAATCTAAACATAGGCTCCTGCGACCAGTATGGATTTATCTGGGACAAACCGCATCTCAGTACACAGCACTACCAATGTTTAGCTACCATCCTGCTATGGTCTTCTTCAAAGAAATGTCAGAGTCGAAAAGATACTGTTGTCATTCTCTGAGGTGTGGTTTGTCCCAGACAAATAAGAATGTAAAATAAAAATTCTTGTCTCATAAAATACACTCCTAAGAATAAAAAAGTCAGCAAAATGCTCAAGGACATATTAATATTCTCCATGCAAGATATGCAAAGAAAATTGAAAAATAACTCTGAATGTGTGCGAATTACAATGATTTTCTAAATGTTAATTCACTCCATAAAATTTTCCATCTGTAAAGCAATAAAATTGTATATGCAGTATGAATATGGTTACATTACATTGAATTTGATGAAACAATGGGCAGGTGCATATGATGAAGTTCAATAAAGAATGCCTGAGTTAGGATAAGAGAGAACTTACATCTTAAAATTAATTTAACATAAAACAACAAGAGTTAAGCACAAGAATTCAGCATCAATACAAATAGATGGTCACTATTCAAATACCTAGAAAAAATTTAAAAAACTTCACTGAATTAAAAATTTTGCATGTTACTGAAGTAATGACTGAAAAAAATCTGATCCAAAGCAAGTAACAGATTGATGATGCAGTATGTAAAAAAGGAAAGTAAAACTAGTAGCACTGACTTTTGGTAGTTAAATACTTTAAACAACCTTAACATGGACTCACAATATTCTTTTGGTCCTACAAAAATCAATCAAAATAGAAAGTGAGTGTGCTTGTTGTACTTATTATTCTTATTTCATCACCAACAATTTTTATTAACAGAAATTCTGTGATAATTAAATCATTCAGTTACGTAACTATTGGTCTTCTTTGGCGAGTTGTGGCCTGGTAGACAACAAAGGTGGCTCATTTTACATGAAATCCAGGCTGGAAGGTCCACTTTAACAAGCCTTCCAAAATACCTTACCATTTCTAGCTTCAAATACCTCACTATTTTTGCAAATAGAGGAGAGGATCCCTCGAACATGATAAAACCTGGAAGGTATTTGGCAATGTTCACCTGGTGTGGCCTTGGTTTTAGGGTTGGGAATAACTAGATATAATTTTAATATCTAAGCAAGATATCATTTTAGTGTGACATTAGATTTTGGATTAAGAAACTTAATTACAAAATGGTGTAGTTATTGTTTTAATATAAGTATAGATATTCTTGAGCATAAATTATTCTAGAATTCCAATTTTTTATTACACGACAGGATGTAAGAGGTTGGAACAAATGATGGGAAATTGCAAGGTCCAGATGCCCTTCCCCTATCCACCTCCATGAAACAGATAAGAATTGAACAATGGGATCAATCCATTTTAAGTGATCCAGAAAAATATAACATGTCACCTCAACCCTTCAGAAAAATGTCATTTTTCAATTGATTTCGTGTCTTTACTTAGAAGTTTTAAAATCAACAAATAAATATTTTTGAAAGAAATTTTTTAAAGAAAGGGGTTAAGTCTGAGAATTAACTTTTCTTGTACTTATTACATGTATATACATTGATAAAACTCTACTCATGTTTTCAGGTATAACAACTATTCACTTATGCCAAAGTGAAAAACTTAATAAAAAATTGTAAAATAAAACCTATGAATCCAGTTGAATCTCAAAGTTGTAACTTTAACAGTAGTTTACCAGGGATGTGGCATCCATGTAATCAATGTTATCGGCGATTACTTAAAGTCATTTTCCAAACTCATGAAGATGCATTACAGATGTTCAGGAATAAACATAGATACAAAGGTGCAGAAAAAATTGGAGATGATCGAATAATGACGCAACGGAAGCAAATGAAAAACCTGACTGATATTTTGAGAGATAATGAAAAGAAAGGAATTTGTGATCAAAAAATAAAGTACACCAATGGAGTTCCAAAAATAGTTAATGATGTGAGAAAACAACATTTAACAGGAAGAAACCAGGAAAACTGAGCTCAAGGCAATCCCCACCCCAATCTACCATCTCATTCAATTACCAAAATGTGAGGGGCTTGTGGACAAAGATTCCACAATTGATGATAGCGTCAATGATCTTGGAAGACGTGGATGTCATCATCCTAACGGAAACCTGGCTCAATGGGGAAATAAGTGATACTGAACTGTGTTTTATTAATCATCTGGTATACAGAACAGTCAGAAGCACTGCAACTAGTACATATCAGAGAGGAGGTAGAGTCATAATTCAGTCAACAGAAGTACAGTAGTAAAAATTAAGATACAATGAACTCTCTGGCTGAACAATTAACATTCCACCAAAGTCTACATTAGAAGCATACTCAACTTTCTCAGATAGCTTAAAACAAATAACTATTAGCTTTACAACAGATATTCTGTGAACTTCAATCGTATTTCAATTGTTTTCAGCACAGACTAATTTAATACTATTGATGTGTGCGCTAGCAGGCCTCTTGCAAGTATTAATATATACTGCTATATAAATGTGTTGTATAGTGGCACCAGCTAATACAATTATAGTTATAAGATTATGTAAGCAGATGGCTTTCACTTTGTCAACATCATTAGAGTACAGGGGGGAAAAGAATGCAAATAAAAAATTTAGGAATATATATCGATAACTGTACATATTTGTTAAATAGCTTATTTTAGAATATTAAATGTGCCACTAGATTTTGGCCCTTGATCAGAATTGTCGGGTCCTTGCCTACTTCTGGAGGATAAATTATTTATCTACTTCTGGATGATAAATTATCTACTTCCGGAGGATAAATTATTTACCTGCTTCTGGAGGGTATTTATTACCCAACGTGGTCATGCACGGTTAGTAACTGCTTTATAAAATTATATTTTTAACTATTATATGGTATGAAGTGAAGATAGAATATGAAATTTCAGTTGTACACAGGAACAAACAGGTAAAAGCGGAATGCGCTAACAGTTTATGGCATGACGAAGATGTTTTGTTCGTAAAACAAAGTGAAACTGACCCCTGTGGAGCACCTTCAAGGGATTCACACTGGGCGACTGAACCTCTCCTTCACGGAAGTGTGTACGGAATTTGTTGTAAAATGACCTCTCTGTTGGATAGCAGAAAAGGGATTTGAAAAGAAGAGGTTGTTAGTCAAGCCATCAAGAGTTGGTTTGTGTGGACACATAAGACACGAGGGAGTGATCCAGAGTGAATAATTTTGAAAGGATGGACTGTGTGTGAGGAATAATTCAGTAGGGATAAACAATATTACATGTGGAATGAGTAAAGGTTGAGTGCCAAAACTAGTAAATCAATCATAGCAACTAGAAAGTAAGACTCTGTCTAAAATAAATATGCGACATACTTAAAACCTAGTAGTACAGTGGAAAGGTAAGTGTACACACGGTTATTAATGATCTAGTTTCTGGTTAGGCTAACATTAAATTATTCGATGTGGGTGGGTGATAACCGGTAATGCCCATGAACTTCTCACTCCATGTTACTGTAGTTTACCATCAAAGATATTTACAATACTTAAAAGATTATACGATGTATAAATAGCAAATTTTTATAAGGGCCCTCAACAGTTAAAAGCCTTCAAAAAATGGGAAAATTGAAAAAGTTTGATTTTTGAAAGGTCATAACATGGAAAGGAGATGTGTTTTACGTATAAAATGGTATATAGTGTATCCATGTGTATACATGTATAAGCATAAGAAAATTTCAGTCTCAGACTTTACCCTATCTTTTAGGAAAATGCTTTCAAAAATAATTCTTTTTTAATTTTTAAACTTCTAATTAAAAACACGAAATGAATTAGATGCTCATTACTTGAATACATGATGAAAATATTGCCTAGAATGTGTTGAAAATGTTGCTTATTTGAAGTGGCTATGCCAAACCAATCTTAAGATATTAAAGTTTAAGTAAACATTTACAAATACAGGACCTGCGGCAAAACAAAAATGGCTACCATTTTGTATATCTAACATGGTAAATTTTTTTGAATTACATTTTTTAAATTTCTAATAATACTAGAAACAATAAACAAAAATTTTCTACAGGGGTGAGGCTACATGCCATAAATCTCTTAATATAGATTGACCCTATAGTGATGAGATGTTATACAATTAATGGTAGGTAAAACAGGAGTTTCAAACAAAAATCTTTTACCATGACAAACTCTTCCTGGATACAAAGGATTTGGTCCGCTAACCCCAGAAGTAGATACAGTGCACTAACTATTAGCTTTTTAACCTCTTAAGAAAGAGCCGCTCTCTACACCATAATTGATGTACTATAACCTGCTATTTGTTTTATGTATACATAAATTTACTCTCAATATCTTCTGGTTTGATGTAGGCAACAGCTGAAACATCTTTTCAAATCTCACTTGTGTTGTTCTTGTTATTAGAAATGTTTTCTAATTTTTATAATATATGGGTCATTCCGTCTACAATCGGACAGAATTGGCCCAACCATCTCAGATTTAGTTGATATATGTTGAAATCTCTTTATTTCCTTATTAAAAATGAGAAAAGAAAATTCTCATTAATGGTTCCTAACTCGGATACTTTTAAACAGAAATAGACCATTTTTATAAGGTTAATAAGTATTGTGAGCTCGGAAATGAGTAGCAGCCGATGATGACAAGGTTAAAAGATGGATCTCCAAAGACTATCCATAAAATTGTATTTTTTAATAACAGTACTAGACTTTTTCAGATTTTTGCATTTCTTGGGATAAATTCAAATACAAAAACCAAAAAATTAACAATATATTCATCACTAATGCAAAAAATGCTATAAATTGAGGGGAAATTTTGAAAAATTCATTTATCAAAAAACACCATCACCGATTTCTTTGAATTTTATTTTATTGAAGCTTTATGAGTCGCAGACATTGAGGTCATTAGAGCTTTAATATTTTGGTACAGGTAGGGAAAAAAACAAAGAAGACAGGAAAAGAAAGATTATAAAAACAAAAACAAAGAAAAGTGTAAATTTAAGAAAAGAAGATCAAAATTTAAAGAAAAGGAAAACGAAAGGAGGATGTAAATTCAAACCCTCCTGAGAACTTGTGGGAGGAGTCCCAATTCATTCACAGACTTAGGTCATGAGACACAAATAAAGATCAGATGGTGAAGCAGAGGTGTACAAAATATTGCCATAATCTAATACTAACAAGACTCCTATAGAGGTGAAGAAGGCAAGAGCAGTCTGCACCCCATGAAGATGCGCTTAGGCAGCAAAGGTAAAGTATATCAAAAAATTAGCAATGCGGATTTTGAAATTTATAAATTATAGCAATCTGAATGTCAGCAATATTTTTTTAAATTTAATTTCAAAAAATTAATTTCAATCACTAATTTAAACAAAAAAATTTTCTTCTTCTTTTGTTTACATTAAATAGAGATATAAAATATGATCAAAAAGGTAAACACATCATTTTGATCAAACTAATGACTATTTTTTTAAGTGGTCAATTACGTTAGTGTGGTCTATTTTCATTTCCTTGATCTGGAAATAACACTTACTTCAATGAATTTGTCAACATTATTTTTTATTTTGTATCGATTCATTGAATACCTGGTCGTGATTGATTTATCTGAAGCAACATCATATCCTATCAGGTTTTCATTCTCCAGTACCTTCAAGAGAAGAATGAATTCTCATTTAAAATGATCTGTGGTCTTGAAGTTGACGGACTACAAGACGCACTTTTTTCTTCAAAAAATTGCCTCCAAAACCTATCTCTATCTGGCAACATTGAATTCAACTGGCAGCAGCAGTGCACCGATGCGACGAACATGAGTTGCAGGGATTCACAAGCTTGCTAACACCGTCTCCCTCCCGCCCCGTCATCACAAACCCAGAACATTGTCTAGTCTATGATGAGTCATTGCTGTCTATGGTGCCAGTGAACTTAAATTGAAATGATTTGTGTTATCAGTCATTCGGCTTTATAAACTAAGAACATTTTTTAGTCTGGCTTTGCAATCTAATATTAAAAATGGTAAAAATGTTATTTTTTTAAAAAATTGCTTAAAAATTAAGGTGCATCTTATAGTCTGTAGCGTCTTATAGTCCGTAAAATACGGTAATCTCCAAAGATTTGGACAAATTCACAACCTGTAAACAAGTCTATAACAAGTTTACTGTGACGCACAAACCACATTTTAAAGGACATCACATTATCCTTAATTTAAATATAATGACATATCTTCAAAGTTCTTATTTTAAGGCCTCACCAATAGCACGGAGGAAGCGCACCAAGTCTTTAGAAAGCTCCCAACGACAGTTGTCCAAAGATGCATCCAGCAGTAATGTGGCATACTGCCTGCTCACAGATGAAGGCTCCAGGTTCTACAATTGAGCCACAATTAACATAATTTCATAAATACATACAATAGAATCCATTTGTATTCTCTTACATATTCAATTACAGAATAAATAAAAATATTCTTAATGAGGCCATAATGAATCAAGAATAAAAATACATTTTTTAAACTATGAACATTCCAAATTAACTATAGCTTTACAATCTAAAACTTCTTTAAATACCTCATAAACATAGTTTGAGGTCTTTTTGCAAATATCAGTGAGGATCAAATGTTATTAGGTATAATACCACACTTATATATAAGAAAATATATTTCAAAAACAATTTCAAAAACTATTTTCTTGCATGATTGTTGTGTCTTATGATTCATATTAATTTAGTTTTATGTATACTCAACTTTGGCACGGTTGTGTACATTAATTTTGTAGCCCCATCCTGAACCTGGCCCGGGTTTTTCTCCATTTTTCCTTCGGGTAGAGGCGGATTTCTTATACAGGTTCTCTAGGCTTTGTCTAGGGGCGTGTTTATTGTAATAATAAATCATGAATTTAGTGTTGTTTCAATTCTTATGATTTTTAAACACTATACTCAGTGTAATCTATAGTTCGATAATAATTTGCAAGTGTAAAATATTTTGTTTGTGTTAAATTACAAACATACTGACATTCTATTAGTATTATAACTCGTGGCTAACTTTTTATCTTATCTAGGAATATTTGCTTAAATTTTTGAATCCGCCTCTGCCTTAGGGCCCTTGTTCGGAATTGATGGGATTGTCCCTTGTTTGTTTACAGAGAGTAAAATTAGTTTATTGTCCTCCACATGGTCATCCGCAGTTAGTACTGCTTTTTTGACAATAAATTTATTATTATTAAACCACACTTTTATTATTATATTTCACACAAATCTTCATGCTTATCCTCAGGATCTGTATCATGTATTACAGTAACGATCAACTACTAAATCATCTCAACTGAGATTGAGGCACAAAATCTCAAACACACATTACTGTTATTTCAGTTAATCAAATCAAATTTAGTCAGGGGTTTAAATGTTAGTTAATATAATAAGCCTCACTGTCTTGTTATTGCACAAAATGCAATATAATTTATCAATTTATCATTATTCTAAATTCAGTGTCGATAGAGTATATAGATATAATTTATAAATTTGGATGTCAATGAAAATACACGATAAGTTGCATAGAAATACCAAATTTATTTAATTTTTTAAAATTTGTTCTCCATGATATAATAACAAACTGACATTAATAAAAGATGATTCAAATTATCAATTTTTTTGTTACACCTCACAACAGTCCCAAACAGGGTTGAAAGGTTATGTTCTTTAAAACGTTCACAACAAATATTGTGTTTATTACTAGAATATTAATGTGCCAGTTTTTTAATTTTGAGAATTAACTTTTTCCTACACCAACAGACAAATGATTGTATCCAAATGTTAATAAATAGTACAGAAATATTTTGTAATTGATATGAATTTTTTAATACTAACATTACATAAAAAATATTTGCTTTATACCATCTAGGTACTGGAGGTGTAAAATTTCCCTTAGTCATATGTTGCAATTGGAAGTCAGATTAGTTATTTTCTATTATGGGGCTACATGTAATTTATCATGTTACATGGATGTTACATAGATATAAATATTCATATAGATTTTAATTGGGTTTCATGTTCATGAGACCAATGCCAAAGCATGCTTGTGTAGCAACATGAATGTAATTAACACATCAATATTATGATCAATACAGTGGAATTCAAGGAATTATTTCTTTTTTTCATAAACTGAGAAATGCAAGTACTTAACTCACCTGCAAGATGATGAGGTAAGAGGCAGCCGTGTCAAGTTGTTGTGAGGCCAAGCACTCCTGGAAGAGGTCTTTGGGCTTCCCAGCTGCTGAGAAAAGATAAGGCCACAATGCTATTTCTGTCTTGCGAGCACACTGAACAACTGTTTGCAGATACACTGGAAACTCTTGAATGAAGGCAACAACGGAGGGAAGAAGAGCATCTGGAATTGGCTCCTTGCTTGTTGCTTCCTCCTCAAGAACCTGCAGAATCAAGAGGTGTGCCATGACCACTTTCTGCCAGTATTATCCAACTTTTCAAAATACCTTGTGCATCATTGCACTGAGAACCAACATAAAAAAGCAACCAAAATAATAAAATAACTCATCTATCAAAATGATAACTTATATTTATCAGTAAATATTTGTCATCTAAAACCATTCAGAAGAATAGAAATGGTGCACTGCAGGTGGAGAAAGAAATTACTATTGTAATCAAGACCACAATATGACAGTTTTTCTGCAAGTTACATCGTATCTAGGGTCAAATAGATGTTATCAACATAGACAAATAAGTATATATCAATCTATTAAAAGAAATTATGCATAAAAAATCATGAGGTTAAGGGTAACAACAAACTCACTTCATGTAAAAGCAGCTCCAGAGAATGGGGAAAGTAGGGGAGGCCAGTACACGAGCGAGCAATCTCCCAAGCGTGGAAGCCCAGGTTGCGTCGAATCAGCTGTCGCAAGATCTGATGAAGGTACACCTGACTCTGCAACGAAAGCCAAATCTCATTTCTGGAGGACACAAAGGAAAATATGCAAGTAAGAATAATTCATAATAAATCTATTTTTATATCAGGCATTTCTTCACCACACATTCCTTGGGTTTCTCTTAAAATTAAAAATGAATTATTTCAATCCATACTGCACTGAGAAGTTAGTTGATTTGACACAGTATTTGAAAACAAGAAGAGGTTCAGCTTAGGCAGGACACTTTCTAACAAATACAGTTTTAACAGTTAATATTTGTTTTTATTGGCACATTTTAATGCATAAAATCAATTATTTTACATGCAGTAAAATTATTTCCCCAATTCATTCCCTGTTTCATTCACATTATTTATAACTCCATTCATTGATCCTTCCATTCTTGCTATTTGAGTTCCATTTTTATTATTATTTTCATTTTGATTTTAATCCCAGGAACCTTCCTTAATCAACATTACCTTCATTTTTCACATGATGCTGTGTCTGCTTGTTGCGTAATAACTTTCAGTCCTCACATAGTGTCTCCTTCAGATTTGGTAAGGACACAAATTTTGCATTGATTATGAGGTATTATATAGGGTAAAGCAAGGTTGGGGAAGGAGGTGGGGTTCACAAGGATAGAAGGGAAGAACAATGGATGAATGAAGGAACAAATAATATGAATGAAAACGGGAATGTATTACTGCATATGCCAACAAAAATTAATACTAACTGTTAAAACTACTTATAGGTAAGTGTAATTTCAAAGAAAAGCAAAATAATATTTTTTCTAATATTCTTCTGTTTCATTTAAAATTATAACCTAAATATAATTTACTCATCATATAATTAAAGGGTGTAGTCATGTTATAGCTCAGTAAATATGTCACTACAAAGTGAGGTTACCTCGCAACAATATACAGTAGTTTTGATTTTTTGCTATGTTACATGTGTCCAAGGTTTGATTCATTCAAGAAATTGAATTTTAATATTTCCCCAACTAAGTTTGACAAACTCTCCCTTCCAATATCAAGAGTAATTAGATGAATGAGTCAGCCATTTAGGAAAAAGAACCAAATGTTTTTACTCTTTATCACCCATTAAAGAATAAATATCGAGAGTTTTAGAAATTTATTTAAAGTAGTTGATTTAACACTAATACCCATGAAAGGGGGGGGGAAAGATATTTTAAGTTTTCAGACATTTACATACAATAATAGATATTATCTCAATTAGTTCACAAGATATAATGAAAATAAAGAAAACTAAAAATCACAATTCACCTGATTCACATGTTTAAAAATTTTGAAAAATTCTTTTGTAGTGAGCCTCTAAAATACAAAAGCAAATTCCAGTTGAAATTTCAAGATCCTATCTTAAATAGTTTTTGCTTTGTCTAGATGAATAAGTGAGCAAGTCGCACGCTGCTTATATTATTACAAAGAAAGTAAATCTTATCAAGTGAAAGCCACCTCATATAAAACTACAAAATATAATTTAAAACAAATTTATTTTGTTTGGAATAAGTGATTTCAGAAAAATTATGGCTTGTATATGTACTCACAGTTTTTTCCAAGACACAGAATGGTAAAGAGAAAGGGGAAGAAGCATCCGAGGTATAAAGCATTGTGTCATTTTCTGCACCCAGAAGTATTGCATCTTCAAACAAAATAGCTGAAAAACAATAAGAAAAACACAAGTATTAAATTTCTTCAAAATAAAACTTAAAATAAGAAACAAGACAAAGCAAGTCACAAAGGATATAAATAAAACTTCTGTGACTTTCAATAAAAATAAAGTATATACAAATCTTGCTTCCATTACTCCAGATATGCATTTAACAGGCAAATTTTTTTCAGTAAAGGTTTTATAAGTCAAAATCGATTCAATAATTTATAATGCAAAAGATATCTATTTCAAAATCTATCTTTGACAAGAACTTTGGTGATGTTAATAATATAAGTTAGAAGGTATTAAAAGTTGTATCTAAATATATTATTGATGCTGTGGCCCACAAATGCAATTTGTCTATAGATCTGGCTACTTGGCCCTAAAAAACACTGAAATAGAATATTTCAAAAAATACAAACACAAGTCTTCCAGCAAATTTCTAGCCTCAAATTATAGACCTATCTCACTTAAATCAAACATAGCCAAAATGTCTGAAAAAATTGTATATGAATTACTGATATATAAATATTAAAATTAGAATGTTTGAATTTTTGATTTTGTACAAATAAGCAGTATAATGTCTAACAAAAATTTAGCTTCATAAAAAAGAAAGTTACCAACGATGCGCTAAATAACATATCAGGACCTTGGAGGAGAAAGGGCGAATCCCAAAATTGAGGTGTTGGGAAATCAAGCTCAAAGTTTTGCAAGTACTTCAAGATAGCAAGGGTGAATCTTTCTTCTAATCAAAAGGCTGATTGAAAAAGCGTGCATTTGAAATTGAAAATTTCATTTAATGTTTTAATTTACTTCTTTTGTTTTTCTAATTAGTTTAATAATTCATAATAATGACAAGTTTAATAATTCAGTCATAATCAATGTCATCGTCATCTTCATTCACATCAGGTATCTGGAGATCTTCTTGTTCCCCAAAGAACTTCTTCTAATTCTATTTTGTAAGGCAGTGGTACAAAGTTGAGGAGATCCAGAAGGTCCTTTCGTTTTTCTTCAGTCAGTTGGAGAGGTGCAGGGTATTTCACAGAAGTTCTGTAGAGTCTAAGTTGAAAAGCGTTTGACTGTAAACTTTGCTTTTTCCTTTTTGCAGTTGTACATCCTTAGGCACGTCTGTGTTGTAGAACTGATGTATCTTGAATCCTACTTTGTATTCTTTAGAGAATTCAAAAATTTTGCCATGTTTGAACTTGGCTCCAGTTAGTTTGGTTTTCTTTACCATGGTCTGAAGAATGTCGAAATCTTTCACCATTTCCTGTTTAACGTCAACAACATGGAACTTATTCTTATGTCTGGTTTTCTCAATGAAGTGAATGTAATGTTTCTTTGAAAATATCTATAGTTTTCAGTTTAATTTGTCCAAAATCTCGGTCACATCCCATTTCTGAATGTCCAGGTAGTAAGAAAATGTGTTTAATGTTTTCAAAGCGGCCTGAATGAATGAATCGCAAATGGGACAGAACAATGTTTAAATTTTTGTCTTGGCCGCCATAATTATCACTAAAAATTATGACGGTCTTGACTTGTTCGTGGACAAAGTTTTTCAAATAATGAGTGAGAAAGCTTGCAATTTCACACGACCCCCGTTTTGCAATCGTTTCATCCCAAACATACATAGTAGCTTTTCCATTTTTTATGTTGTGAATCCCAAAATTGTAAGTCCACATTTTCCTTTTGTAGTATTGTGCATTGCATGTTAGTTTTGGTGTCGGAAGGGCTTGTTGTAAATCAACACAGATAACTTCAATACTTCCATCTGTATTCCCTTTGTAGCTTTCCATCTTCTGCTGAGCTACTTTCTGTCGCAAATGTGAACGTTATGTTCAGCCTCCAACGTGCGTATTTGAGGGGAATTGGGTTCACTTTTTTTCAGCTGGGCTATTTCAAGCTTGAGTTTTGCACACGTGTTACACTCATCCCGTATACCTATGTTGTAATCGTTCACAAATACATGGCGATAACTTTCCACGACAGGCGTTTCTCCAGAGTGGTGCTCCAACAGCCATTCTTGGTAAGCTTCATAACATCCACTAATCCAAGAACCTGGTGGCATATACTTTCTAAAAGGACTTTTAGCTCTGCTGTAGTGGCTTGAAACAGTGGCGAGGGATTCAATGTGATCTTTAACAAACTGGCGACGATCACCTATCATTTTATTACCTGGTGGTTTCCTTCCTCTTTCGTCAGCCTTCACTGTCCCAGAAGGAGTCACTTTTGCCAAAACTGTACGCACTCGTTTTTCACTAACTCCATGAATACTTAAAAAGGTTTGTCGACAAACATCCACTTTTTTGCTATTATCATACACTGAATAGCGAATTGTTCGATGCTTACGACTGTGTCTGTCTGTAATCTCCGAATGTACAGGATCATCCCATTCCAAACACTTCGAAAGATAAACATTTTGGAGATCATAACTACCACTTTCCCAAAAACTATGGAAAACAGCTTCGATCTTTTCGGCACCCAACTTGTCAAAACATTGCTTTCGGCAGTTACTCGTACAAGGCGGTCCGATGTTTCGTGCAGGAACTTCTTGTTTCGCTTTTCTGGAAACATAACCTTCCCCAGAATTACGTTTCTTTTTAGAGATATTGCTCTTCCACTGCTCAGATATCTTCTGCCTCTTTCTAGAAGTTTGATGTTCATAACTCATCCTAAACTGCTTCAAACTAGTGTACGTGAGCACGGTTGAAACTGAACTGAATGAAAAATTAGAGAAGAGAAGGCAAGGGGGCATTGGAAGTAACTCATGATCGAACAT
Source organism: Laupala kohalensis (assembly GCA_002313205.1). Classification (NCBI taxonomy): domain Eukaryota; kingdom Metazoa; phylum Arthropoda; class Insecta; order Orthoptera; family Trigonidiidae; genus Laupala; species Laupala kohalensis. Next base: position 975,708 of record NNCF01126791.1, read on the forward strand.
GTTGAGACTTGCACGTTCCGGTCACTCTCAAAACATAGTCACATGCTTGCTATTCCCACAGAAAAGCAAGGGCGAATACGAGCGATTTCTGGCGAAAAACAATGCTAGGTAGGTAGTTTCAGACCCGGGGTTCGCGCTTGCTCTTCTAGGAGAATCAGACTTTGAGTTTTTCATAGAAGATGGTACTACTCACTTTACCTAGAAACTGTGGGAATAATACGGGAAAACCAGGGCGAAACGCAGTACCTACGTGTTGTCCACACCTGTCTGATGCCAGGGGGAAAAAAAAAAGAAGATTTTTGGGGTTCGCCCTTTCTCTACCAAGGTCCTGATATCTAATATAATATACAAGAAACTAGATAAAAGTACAGTGTAATATTCCTTGACTTAGCCAAAGCCTTCGATGATGTGGATCATATTAAACTTTTTTGTTATGGAATAAGAGGTAAAGCACATGATCTCGTGAGGAGTTATTTATAAAAACAATGACTAAAATTCTGAGAAAATGACGTTGAAAGTGATTTTAGTATGGTTACTGCAGAAGTTCCTCGGTTTTATTAGGGCCTTTACTAGTTACAGTATATGTCAATGACCTATTAGAATCCATGCCAAAGGATGTGGTACTGTCATAAATGAATGACACAGCACTAATTTTCACTCATAGTAACTCAAATTATACACAGATCAAAATGAACAATTTGTTAAATAAAATTACCATTTGATGGCCTTGAATATTGACAAAAACCTCATGCATGACTTTTGGAAATTATTGTAATACACACCCAAATCAAATAGACATAAGAATTACAGATGAAAAGCTCACTAGGGTGGAACATATGAAATACTTAGGTGTTCCAAAAAATATACAAGTCACTTACTTTAAATGATCAGTAGGGGATAAAATAAATGTATTGGAAGTGGACAGACACATGCGGCTTACAGATACCTCATGGCACCTGCGCAGTGCAATCAATTTGATGTTGGCGCTTAAAAGAATATTTAGTATTCTAATCAGTGCCTTGTGGCTTTCATAGCTGCCAGGTCACAGCCATCAGTGAGTAATGAAGTTCAGTTCCTTACTAAGGGAGTGCGCTCATGTCCAAGTTTTGCAGGAGGAGATCCAGGAATCGCGTGTGGCAGGAGACAAGCAGTGAGGAGTGAATTCAGTTATGAAGTATATTATTTATTGTATTGTTGAAATTGTCCAATGTTCTATTGAAAAGGAATCTGTCTTACATTGCATTACAATATTGAATGTTTGTCCATAAGTTACATCATATGATTCAATATTTGTGAATCTTAAATAGAAACTTCAATGCATTCTGCAATATAAACAATGAGAAGATAACATGACAATTAAGCAATTTAACATCCAATCATATCTCGTACTTTGACAATGAAGTACATTATTCTTGAGCATTCATTAATTCATTAATTCGCTGTTTGGCAGAGAGAGCTGGGTTCCAGTATGTGAAGTGTGTAGCTGCTTTGTTTTGCACAAAATTCTGTGCTTTTTACACATTTAGGAATTATTTTTTAGTAAAATATGAAATGGGACAAGTAAATTGAATATATAACAAAAAAACAAAAACAAATAAATGTTGAATATTTGTCTTCCACAGACTTACTAAGATTATGAATATACAAACATTAAGAATGATTTGCTATACATTTTTCCACAGTATTATTATGTATAGAAACATAGCTTTGGATGGTGCATATAATAACAATTTAAATTTACTACAATCTTTGCAAAATGAAATTTCAAAAATAATTAATAAAAATATTTTTGTTATAGATTAATTTGATTACCCACCAAATTAAAAGCAAATTTTCACTTTGGAATTATTAGTCTATCTCTATAAAATTTTAAGTGAAAAGTTCATGGGTCTAGCAGTAAAACCAGAAATAAAATCATTCCATTACCAAAAATAGATAGAACTATAAGTACCAAAATAGTTCTATTAAAGCCTTAAATTTTGTAATCTTCTGACTAACCAATTAAAAAAATTTAATGCAACAAGGAGAATATTAATTATTTATATATATAT
>NNCF01126791.1:977978-991958 GCA_002313205.1 Laupala kohalensis
AATCAATCAATCAAAAAGTGATCATGTGACCACTGTAAGTTTCATCAATAAATACTTAAATATGAAAAATGAGGAAGAAATACGTACCTAGAGGGTAAATGCTTAGCTGGAAGGGTAGCATGATGCGTTTGCTCATGAAAGTGTGAGCTCTGTCTGGTGCATCACGGGGAAAGAGAGGTAACCAGACCCGCATGCCATGTGCACCACAAAACAGCCACAAGGCTTCTGTCAGGTGTGGTTTCTCTCTCCGTGGCTTGCGAGGTACCCACACATTTTCCACACAAGATGCAAGTGCTGTTGGTGGAGCACACTGAAACTAATCCAAGACAAATTCCTTCAATATACCATAATATTCCCCTGAAAATTTTCAATAACTCTGATTTTCCAAAACCAACTTTATTTGTTAATTTATTATTACTTTATTAAGAGTTCATTTATTTATTTAAAGGGCTCTAATGACCTTGACATTGATGAGCCCTAAAGCCCCAAGAAAAAGAAAGAAAGAAAGAAGAGTTTAAAGGTAAAACCTTATGTTATTGTCTGCGCCAAATCGTGGAAACTAAACCACTATCAATATTTTAATTCGCCAGGTTATAAAATGTACTACAATAATAGTGAGTTGAACAAATCAAATGGTGTAGTTGTATATATAAGATTGTATAAATAAGACTACTGAAACAGAAGTAGGCAGACTAAAAATTTTAAATAAATGTATTAAATTAATAATGGTAACTTAATTATCTCTGAACTTTATAGATCACATAGCCTACCTAGCCCAGAATTTAATATGAACTTTAAATTTTTTTAAACAAAATAAAAAATAGTAAAAATCACTTAATAATTGGTGATTTTAACATAGATATATCAAAACAACACATCATAAATGAGGATTTTTTGAATACTCCACTAGAAAAAGGATACTATCCTGGCATTGTAGATACAACCAGACTATTTTATGATAGCAGAAATGGCATATGCATTAATAATATTTTTATAAAAACATACTCAATTAACGCCAAAACTTTCAAACTAACAATCCCAACACCTGATCACTATCCATTCTTTATAGTAATAAATAGATCATTAAAAATGGAAACTGACAAATCAGAATTCTCATACAATTATAATACATTATACTCCTGTGCAATGTCAAAAGACCGGAATAAATACAAAACAATGCATGATCCAAATGAAGCTATCATGTCAAAATCAATGGTGTCATCAATGACATACAAGATTACATAGATAAAGCTAAACAAAAGGTTAAAAGAAATTATGTAAATAAACAAATTCCAAGAAAAGACTAGATTACCAGTGCAATAATAACATCTTGTAAGAGAGAAGAATTTTTATGCAACAAAATCAAGGAAGATCCAACTAATGAAAATAAATTAAAATAAACAAGTTATGTAAAAATTCTGGATTGAGTAATAAAAGATGCTAAGTATAAATATATGATAAAAATCTAGTCAAAAAGAAATGTAATAATGCTAAACAATTATGGAATATAATTAATACTAAACTCAGAAAAAAAGGCAAAAAATAGTAAAAAATTGGTTACGTACTATATGATGACAACAACAAAATTGAAGATCTCATCGAAATAGCAAGTTACATTAACACTCATTATAGCAGGTGAGACTACGTAAAAAAATCAGAAAATATTCAAATTTAAAATTAAAATTACCACCAATGAACACAAAAACAATTTTTATAAAACCAACAAATAATGCCGAAATTTAAAAAATAATACATGACATAAAATTTAAAAATGGTGGTTGTAACGTCACGGAGTTTTGCAACGCTATCTGAGGAGGTTGAAGTCAAATTTATTAGAGAAGTGAGATTTTGGTAATGGTCTGTCTCGTTAAGAAACGAGCATTTCATAAGATGGTCCAGATGAGGTGATATTGTTGTGGAGACATTGTTGTGTTTGACAATGTGAAAAAGAAGATAGTTGTAATGGCTTATTTCTCAATGAACACTTATGGATACAATTTCGGACAACAATGATGAGTTATATCGTGTAGGAGGACAATTGAATGTGTGGGTGGTGGAGAGAGAACTCGAGGAGTTGCTGAGCACGAGTGATCAGAGCCTGATGCTCAGGTTGAGTGACAGAACTTGGGGACTGTAGAGTGCAAGAGTGTACATCTTGAATTCAGTGATGTCTGGGTGTTTGCTATGAACATTCCAAATTGTATTCATGTTATAACTAGTGGGAGTTTATAAGTTATATTAAATGTTTACAATTCCCAATTCTAGTGGTTTTTCGGATGCAACTAGTGAAGATGTGTGTAGCAGAGGACCACCCGATACCTAATAGCTATTTTTAATTAGGTATCATAAAGTATTTATCTGAAAGTCACCATTTGGAAGGTGTAGCATTTCGTGGAAAAAAATTCAGCAGTGTGGAATCTGTGCGAATACTTAGAAACGCTACGGCTGATGTTACAGTGGTAGAGACAAAATTAACACTAAAACTTTAAAAATAGTTTGTTTTCATTATAAATGTTCTCGCACANCTGTTTTCATTACAAATGTTCTCGCACACATTTTTAATCTGTGTATAGAAAAATCAATATGGCCAGACTCACTAAAAGCTGCTGAAATTGTCCAGATTTTAAAAAGTGGTCTCAAATATGATGCTGTTAATTATAGATTGATATCTTTAATATCAATCATAGCAAAAATTTTTGAAAAACTTCTGCACAACAGATTATATAACTTTATTTCTGAGAGTAGATTTCCAGCAGATAAGCAATTTGGATTTATCAAAGATAAAGGGACCAAAGATGTTTTAAGCTTTATTATATATAAGATATATGATAACCTTGATAAGAGTAAGCCTATTGCAAATAACTTTTCTAGGTTTGTCTAAAGTATTTGATTGTGTAAACCACAAAATCTTATTAGATAAACTATTTAACTATGGGATTAGAGGAAATGCATAATCTAATTAAAATTTATCTTGATAATAGACTTCAAAAAGTTCGAGTAGGTCAAACTGAAAGTGATTTCAGTGAAATAAAAACAAGATACTATTCTTGGTCCATTATTTTTCATATTATATGTTAATGACCCATTAATTCAAATGCTAGATAATTCAATAATATCATACGCTGACGATACAGCAATTATCTCTGTAGGTGAAACTTGGAAGTAGAAAATAAAATGAATAATTATTTAGAATTTGTAGCTCAGCGTCCATCTGTCCGTCCGTCTGTCCCTCCCTCTCTGTCACACCCTCCATCCGTCCATCCTCACTAGTTCCTGGAATTTCCTTAGCCACTTGCCAGTGGTTTTTCAGTGATAAACCCTCCCTGTATTTCAATATTTTTGGTCAAGAATCAATTTTGGAAACTCTGCAATGTTTTGATTCCTCTCATTGGCTAGTGAGGGATGAACTGTCATCTGATTTGACACAGATCAGATCAGATCAGATCAGATCAGTTTTCAAAATTGATTCTTGACAAAAAAAAGAAAAAAAGAAATTAAATACATGGAGGGATTTTTTGGGAGGATAATTTGTCATTCTAATGGCTGATTTACACATTTCAGCGTTTTTAGTGTTCAGCATGTCAGCTGAGATCACTAAAAAGTCACTGGCAAGTGGCTAAAGAAATTCCAGGAACTAGTGAAGACGTGTGTTGTATTTAAAGGGTTTTGCCATGGTGTATACATGTCATATGATAAATAAATAATCTATATAAATAAAAATGTAAATGTTTGTTAGTTCAAAGTCTAAAATCTCCATAAGTTATTCACCGATTGCTTTGAAATTTTGACACAACATTGCATTCGAATACGAGCATGTATTTATATACCTATTATATAGATTTCATACGTGTGACAAGTAAATTATTTTCAATCAGCGCCATCTGTTTTTCTTATTTTTCAGTGGAATCGAGCTATGTCGATTAATCTGCGTTTAATTGAAATATTTAGGTTTTTTAGTTCGTGTTTTTTTCTTTTTAAATGTTTTGCAATTTTATGTTTTTGTTTTAACTGTATTTCTCCTTTTTTCGTGCAATCGATCTGCTTTAGTTCATCAAAATAATGCCTCGCAGAAAATCTAATTTAGGTCGTCGTACTCGCAGAACGGAAGTAGTGCGACGAGTAATTGCAAATCAAACTGAGGAAGAACGGGCATCAGCGAACGAGCAAAACAGACATAGAATGCATCAAATACGTGCCGAGGAAGCAGCAGAGCGACGTGCAGTCAGTCTTGAGGATGCACAGTTGCGAGCACGGCGGTCGCGTTCTGCAGCTCCTGATCTGCTTCGTTCTCAACAGAATGCACGCGACAGGCTGAGAGAGGCTGAAAGACATCAAAGTGAAGCAGCAGATCAGCGTCAAACACGACTCCATGCTAAGCAATCACGCTATTACCATCGCCTTGCATTCCGGTACAAACCGGCTGTTGATTATAGTATGAGCCGGCATGTTCTCATCGGCACGACGACTGAAGTGTGTCTTTTAATTGTTTTACACAACCCGACTTATCGACTTTTGGCCATTACCTGGGCTTCATCTCTCTTTGCATCTAGATGTTATATCTGTGTATCCTTATTGCAAGGTTCTGAAAATATTTGAAGAAACGAAAGGAATGTGTTGCGCCGCCGGAAAAATTAAGTGACTCACCTTGGAGCCATTAAAAACTTTGCTTGTCGGATATACTGCCGAATCAAAGCATTTCCTATCTAACTTCAGGAAATACAACTCGTGCTTCCAAATGACGTCGTTCGCCGCAGAAATCGTAACAGCTCAATTCATGCCAACTTTCAAAGTGAAAGGACAAAATTTATCATAAAGCCGGCTCCCTGCTTCCGTTCCCAGATGGTCAACATAAATTCCTAAAAATGTATTTTATCAGTGATGGCAATGATATATTGATACACGCTGCGGAATTTCTACAGACATAAAGAGGTCCATTGTTTCCCAACTGCAAGAGCTTCTTCACAAAAAGAAAAAAACCAATTTAGTATATTTGTTCAAAACAGCAATTGATATGATGCCATCTGATACACACAAGATTGTTATTAATGTTAACAAAACGCCTGCTGAGCATGAACGAAGATTCAATGCTTGAACTATAGAGGAAGTGGCAATTTCTATAGCCGGAGATCAGTTTCAACCTAGAGATATTATTTTTCATCGGTGAAACGGTCAATTGACAAAAGTTGCAGTAACACATCGATGCTATGATGCTCTGCAACATCCAATCATTTTTGGGGATGGTGCCGATGGATATCATTTCAACGTTAAGATGATAAATCCAGTCAGTGGTGAAGAAACAAAAAAGAAATGCAGTACAATGAACTATTATTCATACCGATTAATGATTCGAGAGAATTAAGACAATCACATTTTGAAATGCCGTCAATTGTTTCATTAAGACATTGTAAATATGTATGCAAAAATCGAAAAAGAACGTTTGATATCATCCTTTTGAAGCAGACTAAACTTCGCTCTGAAGAATACGTTCATTTGCGAGATGCAGTTGTAAATGACGGTGTCAGTTGGAAGACTAACGATTTTGCCATCTTCATATATAGGCAGTCCACGTCATATGCATGTACTCAGTGTACAATGGATGTACTCAGTGGAAAGGAAATGAGAGGATTAATCTGGCTCTATAACATGTATGATAGACGGAAAATGCTCTAAGCGATATCCTCGAGCATTAGTATCCATCACAGTTACAGGAAACGATGAATATCCTTTATACAGAAGATCACCAGGGGATGGCGGTAGATTAGCAACCATACAAATGCGAAACGGTGACATCGAAGTAGACGGTGTTGCTATCAAAAACAAACAAAGGTTGGCCTTGCTATCAAAAACATACAAAGCGCACATAAACGTGGAATACTGTAAATATGTTAAATAGAGTTAAATTATGTTAAATGAGTAAATTAGTTTATTGTCCTCCACGTGGTCATACGCAGTTTATACTGCTTTTTTGACAATAAATTTATTTATTTATGTTATATTGATCAAATACATTACATAGATCAAATACTCGTGAATAAAGGCAGCGACACGGCAGTTTTTGGCGTGCAACCAGAAAGAAGTGATAGGATGTAATATCGATTAAAAAGCAGTGTCAGGCTGTAAGATACATAAGCAGCAATAGCAGTATGGCAAATTCTTTCATTTTCCATACATGAACGAAGTCCAGCTGTTGTTCACTTAGCAGTTCATCTAGAAAATGGACAACGCGTTTATTTCACAATTGTAAATGTGCAACAAATAGCCCTGAATCCACCGGCTACAACGTTTACTGCTTTCTTCACGTTATGTCAAAATGTTGCGTTTGCGAAAACACTGCTGTATTCGGAAGTGCCTAAACGTATTATACATGGAATGCCAGTACAAAATCATTTGAACGACGCAAACGAGGAGAGCGAGTCAACGGGCAACCTGGCATATTCAAAGAAACTACGATAGGCAGACTGTACACCGTGCATCCCAATCAAGATGAATGCTTCTTTCTTCGTCTGCTGTCTGCATTCCTATAATTCCAAGGGATATGCCATTTCAATTTAAGAGATTGCAATTCCCAATTCGACTAGCGTTTGCAGTCACCACCAACAAAGCTCAGGACCAACCTTTAGAATTGTGGTTTAGATCTACACACGGATTGCTTCTCACATGGACAATTATATGTTGCATGTTGTAGTCAGCAAACCAGACTATCTCTACATCTGCACAAACAATGAAACAACAAAAAATACTGTATACCCACAAGCATTGTCAAATTAAACACATTAAACACACAAAAACACTTTTCTTTCAAATCCATTTAACCAGACCAGACCAGACTAATCCACAGCAACACGAGGCCAGGTACAGCTAGTACATAATTATAATTTTTAAGTATACATTTGTTGAGGAGAACATTTGACACAACTCTGTGTGTTGACATATATTTCATACCCAACATTTTTACAAAAAAAAAAGCAGTAGAATAAAATAATACTTTGTATTCAATATCAAATATTATACCTATTGTATCAGGTATTAATAAAATTCATTAATTTTGTTAAGTAATAGTTGTGCCTCAACACAATATAAATTTACTGTAGTTGAAGTTAAAGCATATTGTTTTTCACAAAAGTGCTCAGAGCAGCTGTACCAGTTGAGGCGGCGCTACTGCAGGAACTAATTTTTAGACAAAACCTAACATCTTAGAGAAAAAAATTCAAATAAAACTTAAAATTCAAGACATTATCTAATGCTTTTTCACTTATGACTTTTCTCTCCACCACTTAATTGACATTTTCCTGGCAGGGCAGCTTTACCATGTCAATAGTTCTGGACATTCCTCAATCTTATATATAAAAATTTAGCCTGCGAATGTTTGTGTTCGCAAAACTCGAAAAGTAGTCAGTTGATTGGCTTGAAATGTTGACATAATGTTGCATTCAAACACATGTGTGATTTATATAACTATTATATAGATGTCACACCTGTGAAAGGTAAAAACTTGCTTTTTTGAAAATGTATATAAGTGAAATTCCACTCGCTAACTGACTAATCATGAAATATCAGAAACTAAAAATCCAACTACCTTGAAATTTGGCAAATAGTTTCCTTTAGGCTGTAGACATCTGCAGAGAAAGCATTTCATGAAAATCCACCCCTAATGGGGTGAAATGGGGGTTGGAATGTTTTGTTTAAATCCCCCATCATAACTCTATGAGTGTCTGAAACAATTTCTACCAAAATTGATACATGGATGACTGACTATATGAAAACAAGCACTGTGGGGGTAAGACATCCCTTGCACCCCTAAGGAAAGGGTGAGAAGGGGATGACATGTAAAAATAATGGGAAAATACAATATTAGATCCAAAACCATACTCTTCGGTGCCATTGTGATGGATAAGGACGTACCCGGTGCTTCGTAAGGTAACAATCAGTCCACATTGCATATAATATACTCCTAACATCCCTGGGGTAGGGTTGGTAATGAAGGACAGGTAAGCATAATGAAAAAAAATATTAGTGTTGAATAAATCATTGTTGGGACACCTGAAGTGAAGTGACACCCTCAGTGCCAGATAAGTACATGATCACCCCCTGTAAGGAATAAACACCCATTGTGTTGGAGGTGAGAACAAGTAAAATGTAAAAATAATGGAAAGTGACCGATATTAGTGTTGATATCATGGTTTTCGGGGCTGCTGAAATTAGTAGTGATGTTCTCGAAGACATCAAAGTTAAAAATTAGCTCATATAGACTCCAGCACCTCTAGGGAAGTGTATCGAACATGAAAAAAGTATCGAACATGACATACCAGCGACAAGTCCATAATTTTTGGAGTCGCTGGGGTGATAGTAAAATCTTGATATCGTGTAAGTCTGAACTCAGTCCTCATGAAACAAATGTGCCCCTAGAGTGGGCGGTGGAAATGGGTTTATGGATAAAAAGAATTGAAAACTAATTTTGAAATATAAAAACATGAAAATTGCATCGGATACATAGTATTAGGTAGGGTTGATGATATTTTAAACTACTAATGCCGTTAATTTTAAGTTGAGGTCACATAGTGGCACAGTATCATTAGAGCTGGGGTGAGAAAGGGAGATGTAAAAATAATGTAAAAAAGACCGATATTAGGATCGAGTTCATGGTTTTTGTGTATTCTGAGATGAATGGTTTTTCCAATGACAATGTTACATTATGTTTATTATGCATGACATCTCTAAAGGTGAGGGTTGGGAAGAGTGTGACATGAAAAATGATCGAAAATGTCAGGTAAAAAAAGATTTTATGAAAATTCACCCCAAAGGGGGTGAAACGGGAAATTGGTATTTTCTAAAACCTTTTTCTCAATTACATCAGTGAAAATGAGGGATTATTATACACCAACACTATCAAACCTCCACCATTAATGGGTTACATTTTCACTGGATGTCAATGTGAGAAAGAATAAAGTAACAAATATGTAAAGTAACAAATTCCACGCAAGCAAAGTCGCGGGTACTCAGCTAGTATTATACATAAAACTTCAACCTGCGTATGTTTGTGTCCATAAAACTCAAAAAGTAGTTGGTCTTGAAATTGACTTGAAATTTTAACACAACGTTGCATTCAAATACAAGAGTGTTTTTATTTGCTTATTATATAGATATCACACCTGTAAATAGTAAAAATTGCATTTTTTTTTCAAATAATATAAGCGAGATACCACTCACAGACTGACTAATCATGAAATATCAGAAACTACAAATCCTACAAACCTGAAATTTGGCAGATAGGTTCCTTCTAGGGTGTAGACATTCACTAAGAATTTTTTTTACGAAAATCCTCCCATGGGGTGAAATGGCGGTTGGAATGTTTTAGGTATGTATCCCACCATAACTCTAGAGTGCCTTGAGCAATTTCATCCAAACTTTATAAACACGACTGACTATGCGAAAACAAGCACTGTTGGAGTAAGACATCAATGCACCTCCAGGGAAGGGGTGAGAGGGGGATGACATGTAATCCGATATTAGATTCGAATTCCCTTGGGTGGGTGGTTGGTGGAAATGGGTTTATGGATAAAAAGAATTGAAAATAATTTTGAAATATAAAAATATGAAAATTGCATGGGATCCATAGTATTAGGGTTGATGAGATTTTTAAACTACCAATGCCATTAAGTTTAAGTTGAGATCACATAGTGGCACGGTATCCTTAGAGCTGGGGAGGGAAGGGTGAGCCGTAAAAGTAATATAAATTACTGTTATTATGGTTTTTGTGTACTCTGAGATGAATGATCATATTTCCAATGACATTATGTTCCTACATTATATACATTATGCACAACACCTCTAAAGGTGAGGCTTGGGAAGGGCGTGACATGAAGTACTATGAAAAAAGTCAGGTAAGAAAGGATTTTACAAAAATTCACCGCTGAGTGGGTGAAATGGGAAATTGGCATTTTCTAAAAAAAAATTATCCATTACATCGGTGGCAGTGAGGGATTGGTACACACCAATACTATTAAAACTTCTAACATTGATGGACAACAAAGGTACAGACATATTACAAAATTTATGCGAGAAAAGCTGCGGGTACTCAGTTAGTAATAAATACAATATTATGGAATGAAATTGAAAAAAAAATTATTTCGAAGTAGACCCTCACCATCCAAAATAAATTTTCTATATAACTGAGTAAAATTAAAGAAAATTTTTACCATTATAAGAGGACTTTGGTTCATTCAACGAGTTGTTAAATGGAGCATGCTCAATGAAGTAGCCTGTAGGTATGTGCTAACTAACAATGGAGCAAAAGTAAACAGAGCAGGTTCCAAACTTGACAGGCCTCAATTTCCAATAGTATAACACATGGTGCATTTTCACTATGGAATGGGTTTTTAAGGGCCACCGTGACTGTTCTGTTAACTGATGCCGCCTCTATTATTTTATGCCATAGAATAGAAACTGCAGCCTCGGCTCTCCCCAAGTACACTAAAGGAATCATTATGCTGCATGGTAACTGGTACTGCGCCCACTTCCGCTTTTGTCCGAGCAATCCTTTATTCAAATGAAAACAAAATGTTATCATTACTTACGAGGTCTACATCTGTTCGCGAGCCATCAACTATGCCATCTCGTTGCACTAGAAGTAAACGACCACTGACATTCAGCATTAGACTCTCTGGAGCAGCATCACGAGGAGAAGTTCCACGACCTGTTTCAGTCCTCAATGCTGTCAATGCCACTGAGACCACACAAGCTGGATGAACACACAGAGCACTGGCATCCATTATCTGAAGATGCTGGGCTGACAGGGTTCCTGTGCACAAAATCACTCAATTTTAAGTTGAGAACAAAGTGAACGCTGTATGGGTGCAGAATTCAAAACTACATGAAAACTATTGAATGAATTGAATTCAATTTTTTTTCTTTGTAAGTAACGTATTTGAAAGCATTTTATAGTGCCCATCACTAGTTGGTAATGCAAGAAGTCTATGTATGGCCTGCAACCTATGAGCATCTTCACAGGTAGTGGCCTAAGAAATGTTCACTCTGAACACACTTGAATGGTTGTGGACAAAAGGTAGGCTTCATGCATTACCAATGCAGTGTAACCAGAAAGATGTGTTTGCCTAGAATTGAATAAATTAATTTAATATTTAAACTTAAAAAATTATCTGCATAAGAGTGTATGCACAAGAAAATAAATAAAAAAGAAATATAAATATAGGGAAGAAGATACATTTTTTGATGTGGAGGAAAAGGATTTACAGGAGGAGATTACCTTGGAATAGAATGATAGGTCATTCTTACAGTTTTGGTCATCCAATGTATTCAATGGTACAGAAAAATATTTTAGAGCAAGCTAAAACATTTCCATATGGTATGGGTTTCGGTTTGCCAACAAGTAGAACTTAAACCTGGGTTACTACAAAATATGGTGTTTTTACTTTGCTTGATTTATTGAATAAAATTACTTTTGAGAATGTGTCTAATCTCAAATCCAATGTATGGTAACATGTAATTTCAAATAAGTTGACAATAGTAGCTGATACCTTTAAGATGGAAGAATGTGATATGTATGTTAAGAGCTAAACCAAAAAAGAATTTTAGTGAAATGAATTTGGAAAATTTGTGTTTAATCTGTGGTGACAGTCCTTGTAATGATTGTTGTGTTAAAATTATGGATGTAGCTCGCAAGACTTAAAAAAGATTTTAAATTCAATTACTATGATGTACATTTTAATCTTTCAAATTCAGATAATGATTCAGACATATTTTTTATATATTCAGACAGGTTCATTTATTTATTTATTTATTTATATATATANAATTTTTAATCATTATTAATATAAAAAGAAGTTTAGAACGAATAAAATATGTCCGAAAAGACAGAAATTCAGAACTGAACGTTTATAACCACCGCGAGGGTGAGCGACCGCTGAATTGGGACACCGGTTTTATGATCTAGGGTGTGAGCGGTCAGCAAACAGGGTGGTCGAAAATGACGCGCGGGTTGCGGTTGAAAGTAGGATGGGGAAGAGAAAAATTCCTAAGACGCAAGCGTCGGCGTCGTTCAATAAACGCCAACTGAAAAATTGTTGAATGCTAGTAAGAGAGCTGTGAATTTATAGGACCTGGCCAAAAGAGCACATGTTTGGGGGATGGGGAGAGAGGAAGCCTCCCTTTCAAAGTTTAAAGAAAAGAATGGTTCGGCGGTAGACCGCGGAAAACGTGGGTGTGAATACATTTGGCGTACTTGTTGGAAAAGGGGCTTGGTAATTGTTTACGAGGCGGCGGCAGCGATAACTAGTTCCGACTAGGGGCTGGGAGCGTCGCAGATGCGTGAGAAAATTATATTCCGAAATAATAAAGGATGACTGTTAAAGGTTCGAGAATTTTCTAAATTTACTGTGTTGTTATTCTCAAAAAGCGTTAGATTCAAATTTATGGAAAAGTCGGTTGAGCTAGATGGAATCGTTGAAGTGGGAAACTTTCATGGAGAGAAACGTTCCGATTGGTTAGAAACGTGTACTTGTCGTTGTAAGTTCAACCAATCGTGATAACTACGAATGGAAGGAGAATTTGTTGTTACTCGTAGGCACATGGGTTTCGAAAACTGTGTCACGTGACTTAACTTCGGGTGGACCGAGTGGGAGATGATGTGATAAAATACGACGCCGAGAGGCTCCAGCTCTCATTCGCTTCAGATTCCAGAGTTTTATTCATTCAGATATTTTCATTCGTTCGGAGATTCTGAGTTTCATTCCGATTAATTCTGAAATTCCGAAATTTTGATTCTGAGTTTCATTTCCGAGATTCTGAGTTCATTACGAGTCATTTCGACAGTGCGAGACAAAGTCGTACGTTCTGAGAGACTTTCATCTGATGTCGAGATTCGATGAGTCCGAGACCATGTCTCGATTCTTGATCGTAAAATGTCGAATAAGTTAGTTTTGATTACTAACTTAATTGCTGTTTAAATTACGCAGAACTTGCAAAGACTCAACTTTACTGATGTTTTCCGAAAACAAGTCGGAGAATCAATGCTTATGTTTTGAAACGAGCAGCTATCGTCGAGACTAGGGAATCGCGTTACAACAATGTGAATGAACCTTCGTTTTGAATGAACAATACGGTGGCGGTCATTCCGAACGAGGGGTTCCATGGCCGGGACCACAACTTCCGTCCTAAGCAGGCTGTTGACGCTGGGAGGGCTGCAGCTGATATGAAGGAAGGATGCACTCCATCGAGCTGAGACTGGACAAGGGCATTCCAATCTTTCATATGCTTAGATTGATATGATCATCAAATAACAAGGAAACCTGTGGACGCTGGTGTTCCCAGTAACAAATGTATTAAGTGGAAGCGACTATAAAAAGAAGTGCGACGAAGGAAGATATACTACGGCCTTTGCTCAGGACCTTTGTTTTTTTATACTATTTAATAAGGCCTTCAAAACAATGAGCGATTCTCACAATGTGTTTTTTTNCGATATTTTTCAGTTTAGGAAAAAGTCACAGGGACTGAGGTCAGGTGAATAAGGGGGCTGGGGAACCACAGGAATGCCTTTTGAGGTCAAAAATTCTGTTATGGAGAGGGCAGTGTGACATGGGGCGTTGTCATGATGGAGCATCCATTTGTCTGCAATGTCTGGTCTCACGCGAATGACCCTTTTTCTAAGCCTTTCAAGGACATCTTTATAAAAACGTGGTTGACAGTTTGTCCTGGAGGAACTAATTCTTTGTGGACGATTCCCCTTCTGTCCAAAAAACAAATCAGTATTGATTTGATCTTCGATTTGCTCATTCGAGCTTTCTTTGGTTGAGGAGAGTTTGCAGAGTGCCACTCCTCACTTTGCCTCTTGGTCTCAGGATCGTATTCAAAAATCCATGATTCATCACCTGTGATCACACGACTAAAGAAATCTTGCTCATTAGCGATTCTGTCAAGAAGATCAAGACACTTGTTTTTTCGATTGTCCTTCTGCTGAATTGTGAG
>NNCF01126791.1:1000921-1028639 GCA_002313205.1 Laupala kohalensis
GTTCAACGACTTCTTAAGGCAACAAGGCATTGCAAGAAGGTTGACTGTTCCACACAATCCGGAACAAGAACGGCAAGACAGAGAGAATGAACCGTACTCTTAGAGACATCCAGGTGCTTATTAATTGAAGCAAATCTACCACATTCATTCTGGGCTGAAGCGGTAAACAACGCCAACTACCTTCAAAACAGGTCACCATCGAAGAGCTTGGGAGGAAAAACTCTGTACGAGCTGTGGATGGGTAAGGCTCTGGTACTATCACACCTAAGAATATTTGGTACTCATGTGTACAACCTCAACAGAGATTCCGGAAGGGGGAAACTGAATGAACGGGGCAAAGCAGGTGTATTTCTCGGCTACTCAGGAGAGAGCAAAGGCTATCGGATTTGGTTGATGGACAAGAAGAAAGTTGTCATCAGTCGCAACGTAAGGTTTCTGGAAGGAAATCAGACAGACTCGAGTCCACAGAGAGAACTCAAGTGAGATCCCAAAGACGCCAAGAAATTATTCTTCACAAGAAGAACGGAAACTTATAGATACATTCATGCTGCCTCAGAATGAAGAGAAGAAGACTGCAGACAAGGAAGAAAGGAACAAAGGAAGCCCTTCCCGCAACGTTAACAATGAATAGAGCGAGGAAAGCCTGTTCCGTGACTTCATCGAAGCAAACAGCAATGAAGATTCATTTTTTGGTTTCAACAACAAGGGCGCAAGTCCATTCCCCAATTTCTATGAGGGAATAGCAATTTCGCAAAATAATGATGTGACCACCACAGCGGCAGGACCTGGCCGACCCAGGCTTGCTAGAACTGACAAGAGGGGAAAACCAAGAAAACTTTTCCAGCCATACATCCCCAGATATGAAATCATCAATGAGGAAGATGAAGCGGAATCCACTTTCCTCTCTGAAGTACCATGGAATGAGGCTATGATTGGTCCCAATGCCAATGAGTGGCATAAAGTTCTAGTGGCAGAGATGTCATCCATAATAAAAAACAAAACTTGGACACTTGTGGACAGCCCGAGTGACAGTAGGATAATTGGTTGTCGGATGGTCTTACAGAAAAAGTTGATGCAGGACGGTAATATTGAGAGAAGAAAAGCCGGATTGGTTGCTCAATGCTTCAGCCAGAAATTTGGGGTGCATTATTCCAACACATTTGCTCCAGTCGCACGGATGAGTTCAATTCGCCTTAAGGCATCCATCGCTGCAAAGCATGGAATGAAAATCCGGTAATTTGACATCAACACAGAATACTTAAATGGCGACCTGGAAGAGAGAATACTCATGCAAGCACATAAGGATTATGAGAAGATTTTACAAAGTGTTATTAGAGTGAAAAGGGGAAGTAGGTGAGGAGGCAAAGGTACTGCTAGATGAGTTCCGAAAAGGGAGTAAGGTGTGCCTTCTGAAGAAATCCCTCTATGGCCTGAAGCAAGCAGGGAGAAGCTGGTATGCTAAGCTAGACACCCTGAGGAGGCTTGCTGCAAAGGCAACAGGCAGTGACGCTTGTCTGCACCAGATAGGATCAGGGGAGGGAGTAACTCTAATAGCCATCTTTGTGGATGACATACTGATTGCTTCCCAAGACCAGAAGACCGTGGACGGACTGGCCACAAAGCTAGCTGCTGAGTTTAAACTCAAGGACCTGGGTCAGGTGAGTTACTGCCTGGGGACAGAGTTTACCCAAGAAGATAGAGTGGTCTCCATGCATCAGCATGGCTACATCAAAGAATTGTTAAACAAGTTCAAAATAACCGAGTATAAGCCAGTTGTCACTCCACTGAACCCGGGGTCCAAATTGGAAAAAAAGGAGAATCCTAGTGCAGAAGAATTGAAACTCCCTTATAGTGTGCTCACCTATCTGTCTACAACAACACGTCTGGATATTGCTTTTGCTATCAGAAACTTAAGCCAATATAATAATTGTTATATATTGGACAGCGGCTGAGAGATTTTTTTTTTTTTTTTGGAGCTTTAGGGCTCGTCAACGGCAAGGTCATTAGAGCCCTTGTGGCTAAGAAAGTACTTAGATACCTCAAGGGGACAATGAACATAGGTTTGAGCTACAAGTCAAATTCAGAACCCCTCAAAGCTTTCGTTGATAAAGACTGGGAAGGCTACACTGAGGACAGAAAATCCTACACAGGATTCATATAAATATATTAGGAGGAAGCCCTGTCACTTGGGAATCTAGAAAGCAGTGAACAGTGGCTCTGAGCACAATGGAAGCTGAATACATGGGAATGTAGCAAGGAGGCAATATACTTGCAAAGATTCATTAAGGAGTTGGGTTTTAATTCACTCGCCAATCCCATCATCATCTGCGACAAACAAAGTTTGTTGAAGCTGGCGGAGAACCCTATGTTCCACAACAGGAGTAAGCATATTGACATACGTCATCTCTTTGCGAGGGACATGCCAAAGAACAAGCTCCTGACTGTAAAATATGTACCAACAGACGAACAGATTGCTGACTTCCTGACAAAGAGTTTATCAAGACAGAAGAATGAGAGGTGTTCCAAGGCAGTGTTGCATGTGAACCTCGCTCGAGAGTAGGTGTTAGGTTGGCACTGTTTCATGGCAACGAGCATCCGTTCAATGTGTATTTTGTTAATAACAAATTGTGTACGTAGGCCTTAGAGACTAGCGTTATTTATCGATGCAATCTTCAGCACTTTTCATATGATCTACGTACCCAAGTATGTTTTGTATGTTTCAGCTAACTTAACTCTATCATAAAACAAAACAAAAAAACATAAATAAGTAAATAAATAAATATAAATAAATAAATATAAAACAATGAATTACAAGTACTGCATCTGAACTTATGCCACCATTACTGCAATGAGGTGAATAAAGATACAAACAGAAGAGAAAAAAATTTACATGTTATTTTCATCCATTCTAAATTATAAAGAACAATTAATAACAAAAACATGTATGAAGCAGGAGTGGGTTGCTAGTAATTTTGCAAATTTAACCTAAATACACATCTAAATATAGGTTAGTTCCGTGTTCCATAACACTGCCCATGAGTAATACACAAATACCTTTGAGCAAATCTTCTGTGGCCTGATTGCTTAGTTGGTTAAAGAACTGGGTGCAACAAGACTAGGGTCACACATTCAGTTAAAGGATTAAAATTACTTCAGAAAAAGGGATAAAATTGATTTCTCATCACCTGTGATCTACGAGAGAATAACAGCCCAGAACCAGATGACTACGCCACCATAGTAAACCACCAGTTACAACAAAGTCCTTTTCTTGGCTCTCGTTCCCAAACAGTTTCCATCTGCGAGTTGTTAGGGAGTAATGGGCAAGACCAGTTCGACCTGCAACTGCTACATTCTGACCTTCAGCATCAATTGCAGTGTACTGTAAAAATCCATGAAACAGCTAATAACAAAATCATAATTTACTTACATAATTTTAGTTACTAACTTCAAAATAAATAAATAATTATGTAACACAAAATAGAACATTATTCAATATTATAAAACAATTTTGATTTATTTTAAAATATATATGAATCTTAATGATCAGTTTACCCATGACCACGACACCAAGAAGCATTAAGTAGACAAGATACCATTATGTATAATTCCAGATGATAAATTTCAGAAAGTTAATCAAAATTAAGGGGTTTGGAAAATTACAATAATGGATACAACAAAACAAACAACAAATAAGTAATTATTTTTATTACTCGAGTTTAAACTCTTTTGTAACATTATATGTAATTAACGTATGGCATAGACTTTGGACAGTGTGTGAGAATTTATTCAGATTTTTCCGAAAACAAATACAAGAGGTAGAACATTAAATACTCTTTAAAATGATGCTTAGTTTGTTTTATTATCTTTTTCAGTGTAGGAGAGAACAAATTTTAAGTAAATCAATTTACCTCAGGTTTTCACATATAACCACTTTTAAACATTTTTTATGAAATATGTGGCATTGTTAATATAGCTGACAATCTTAAATTTTATATGTAATGATAATGTAAACAAAAACAATGTTGTCGTAAAGCACTCGGCAAGAGATATATAAAAGTATTGAAAGTGATACAAACAAATATAAACAAAGTGACCAGTCCTATGTACAGGAAATTTCATCTCCTCTATAGGTTATGATGTATCACTTGCTTTATGCATTTTACATTGTATAAACTGGTCTAAATAAATAAATAAAAAACAGATTTTATTCTTCCAACAGCTATCACTTCAAAGATTGGGATAACGTTTTTCAGGATTGAATTTTCAAGTGCTTGAGGTATTTCAGATCGAACAAACATTGTGAACCATGGCTGAAGCAGAAAAGTCATTGTTTTCAAGCCATTTATTGTATCAAATACAAAGTGTGGACAATATCATCCGACAGCTATGAGTTTGAAATCTACAAAGCAACCATCTGAAGCTTTGTATACCACAGGAAATGAAAATTCTCCATCAGATTCACAAACAATAGAGTCGATTTCAATCGTTAATTGACCAGATATTCAAGAAACGCCCTCACATGAAAATGGTAGAAATGCCTTTCTAGCAACTGATTTTGGCCCACAAATATATAAACAAAATATATTACTTGTTGTTCCATTCAAAGTGCATATGCAAGTTACTCATATTTTTAAACCCAAGGACAAGGGTAGTTGTGAAAATCATTTGATTAATCAAAGTTTTTATCTTGATGATATAAATAAGATGCAAGTTTTTTTTATATCGAATAATATACACAAAACTGAATTGCTCCTATTTTTAAATGTGTTACGATAGAAAGGTATGGATAGTATTCTCGATAGAGTAGATGACAATAATTTCACAAGCAAAAAAATACAACCATTAACTGGCTATGCGCCTAATAAACTTTGTTGAGAATGATGTTTACTTGAATGTGAAATTCTGGCAATCACAGTGTAAACTCAAATAGCGTTACTGTGTCTGTTTCTTTCATTTAATAAGAACAAAAAAGTGTCAGAATATTGCTAGGCTTCATTGAAGATGGTCAATACTACAATCATCTACTCTCTATCTCACGCTAGGTACCTATCAAAAATTGTTCACCCAGCACAAACTATTTGAAGAACAGAGAATTGAGCCATTGATAAATGAAGATAACGAAGAGAAAATATTTTAAAATGTTATCATGAAAAGATCATATATATTGTATATATATATTTAAATAAATGAAAAATAATTTAACATTTTTGTAAACAGGTGAAACTTCACCCTCTTAAAACTTTTTGCGCTCAGCCTTAAAAAATTGTTTCTTATCAAAAGAATATTATCACCCACCTAAACTTCGGGAATTTTTCAGAAAATGATCAATTTTTGAACTTTCTGGATGCTTAACTGGACTTTTTGCACCTACTATGTGTTCAAAAAATTCTGAATAAATTGTACGCCATACATATAAACTTACAAAAAAATTTAAATTCTAATAATTTCTTAAGATATAATGAAAAAAACATTTTTCATAGATAAACTGGATTTCATCAATCAAAAATCAAATTTAATTAATCAAATTTTTTTTACATATTCTATTTAAGAAAAATACCCACAGACAAAATCCATAATTCACTTGCAACCCCATTGTTTAGTAAATTCTTCTGTAATTTTGTCACATATTCTGGAATTGAATACCTTGTATACATTAATGTTTAAAAGAATAAAGTGTTTAAAAAACAAATACTAACATCAATGACCAAAAAACTGGGTACATAGTGACTAACACACACAATAATATTCATGATTTGTTTGCATTTTTTGGAACATAACCAACTTCTAATAAGAAACAAAGAAACAACAGTACTGTGAAGTTAGGTTACATCAGTTAAGTTGGAAGGTTTTGGGTAGCACTCTACTGATAGACACCACAGAAAAAAATGAATTATTTTTAAATATTCAAAATGAGATATGCAGGAATATTTTGCAACAGATTCATATATTTGACTGAATGATAGATACATGTAAAGGTACAAAAAGAAATGCAAATATCTGGATACAATATAATATAACATGAATAATGAAATTTAACCAATCCAAAAAAATATTAATAGTTCATTGTAAAAAGATATTGATGTTTTCAGGTTTCCTTGTTTTAACAGCAATGAACTTACCCTAATAGGCCAGTTGGTGCTGAGGTAGGCAGAAGGAATTTGCACCACAGTCCATTGCTTATTGCCCATTAGCATGCCAGCATTCTGTGCTTCACCGCGTTGCAAAGGTTGCATTGTCCCTTCTTGGTACACACGTCCCCAACTTTCCCCAAGGTTCACATAAAGACGGTCCTCCCCTTGGAGGTAAAGATGGCCTTGATGGCTCTAGACCACATCAGAGATTATACACTAGGCAAAGCTGATATCATTAAATTTTACATGAGAATCAATCACATGACAAATGAATTATAAAACTATGAAAGTATACAAGGTTTGTCATATTGAACTCTTACCTTTTAAAATGAAATGTAATGAAAACCAAACCAAAAGTGATACAATAAATATGTTCCATTTAAGATCTTAACATATTATGCAATATTTTGATAAAATGTTTGTTCATTATTGAGCTACCAATATGATTTTTAGAGGAAGTTTTCCATAACTGAGTGTCATTTGACAGCACTTTTGGGGGATTTAATTTTAATATCTGTATGAAGAATTCTGCACTATGGTAACTGCACACTGCAGTATGGTAACTTGTTCTCATGCATAGTGTGGAACACTTAGATGATGCTTGCACAGCAGCAACATTTACCAGTCCTTTGTGGTGTGACATTGACAGCACAATTTTTATTTTAATGCAGAACCTATATACCCAAAGTTTGAAAAAGTATCAAATGTTTCCTCAGGATTCTTTCAGAATCAGGATTGACCAAATTTTCAATCTACAGAATATATGTTTTAAAATAATCCTAGGAATTACAGTATGTTTCCCAAGTGCCTAGAACAACTTTACTGTTTAGAAGCAGTTGATGCAATACAATAATTTATAAAGTAATTTATTGGATAGAAATAGTAATACAAGAAACAAATCTGTTAAATTTTATATGTTTAAACTGGAAAATGTTTTCAAAGCCATTAATTTTTTTAATAATTCACCAAATGACTTCAGCATTCAAAACTTGTTTCTAGAGGAATACCCAGGTTTCTTGCTATGTTTCTCAGGACCTTGTGTATTCTAGATTCCATTGCATCAGATTTTTAATGGTTTTCTTATTCTAATTACTTCTCAGCATGACTCAAGTAAATCTTACATATCATATGAGTACAAAAAACTGGTTGTTCTCGTAAAGCATTGAGGTATTAAATGACATCGAAGTACAAAATGGAAAAGCATTTCTAACGGGAATGATTGCCACTTTCTCATACAAATGAGTAAATTCTTCTTTGGAGCTCACTGAACTTTGACTATTCTCCCTGATGAGAAATTAAAGGTCATGGAGGGGATTCTAGAAAAGTTTTGATGTCAGGTTACAATAGAAAAAATAATAACTAATGCCTCTATTTATGTCCATTATACAAGTATAATTTACTGTTCTAAAAGATAATTAGGTTGATGACAATGTGCTCTCTGATTCCTGAAAACCTCATTCACCTCCAGTTATTTACTGTGCAAAACCAGGAACTCACGGTCCAAAACCACCACATATGTCTAAATATTGAGGGAGAGACTTTTCTAACATATCATCAAAAACTTTAGAAAATACACCCACTTTTGTAATAGGTGTACAATTGTGAATGTTACTAGTATGGGAGCCCAATGCGAAAAACTCGCCCATAAAATATATACCTGAAAATGTCTGCATAAGTAGCAACGCCAGAGAGTAGTTCAAAATTGCCCACCTGGCAGCTATATTATTCTTACTAACCCTTTAAAAGCCACCCCTAAGGTGCCCATTTGCAGTTTTTACAGTTTTGTCACAAAAACGGTTTGGTTCTTGAGAAAAATATCTATATACAAAAATTTGCCTCATTTGATTTCCTACAAAGAAAGGTATAATAATGTCTTTTGTCTCAACTTGTTCATTTAACTTTTTTTTTATAAAACACTCTTTCTATAAAACATTGTTAGAACCCATTTTCAACCAATGTTGCGTAAACTGAATACAACTTTTCAATTTTTTCCCAATACATGTTTGAACACACGTTTGAATACATGTTAAAGTATTTTAAGCTGTGTACTTCCATATTTTAATAATTGCATGAACATGTTGCAATTTTGAATTTCATAATATGCTATTGATTTAAATAAAAGAATCGTGCACATGTTTTAATCGCGATTTCTTCTCTAAGCAATGCATTTAATTGCCCAAGTAAAATTTCTAAGAATTTTTTTGTT
Organism: Laupala kohalensis; assembly: GCA_002313205.1. Taxonomy (NCBI): domain Eukaryota; kingdom Metazoa; phylum Arthropoda; class Insecta; order Orthoptera; family Trigonidiidae; genus Laupala; species Laupala kohalensis. The sequence goes on from NNCF01126791.1 coordinate 1,009,259, forward strand.
GAATGGTGTATTGAAAGCAATGATTTAATTAACAAAACATTGTGTTATGTTTCACAATTTTATGCTGTTATTTTAGTTAAGTTGCTGCAGTGAATAATCTTTCCAGAAAGTATATTGTGCAACAGGGACCTGTTTTTTATGAACTATGTACTATGCATACTTACGGATTTCCTCATGGAATTCTTCTTCATGATCATATAATTTCTAGAAAATTCTACCATGCCACAATTCTGTTTCATGCAATCTCATTTGAGAAATTTAAAAGGGTTTTTGTTATTGTATTTATAATTGAATTGTATAGAATTGTGACAAGGTTACATAAACCAATACTATAAATAAAATAGGTAACCGCATTCCAAATATAGTGAAACGTTTCATTTTAAGCAAAAAATATATAAGGGAAGTCGTGTATAAACTGCATGTTGTAAATGGTCAACAGTACTTTTTCTAAATAACAAAAAAAAATGTTGTTAGTTGAATCTTTTCTGAATTCTCTTGAGTTGTTTTCTTGTCTTTTATTATCATTGCTGATCGTGTTTGTTGTATTTCCACTGATAAACAATTTCAGTTAGTTATAAAATAAAAAGAGTTACATATCACAATAGATTTACACTGTCAAAAAGTAAATCAAAGGTATGGATATCTCTCCCTGATTGTAGTGACATTGTAGTAAGCAGTATGTTAGACTTTTTCTAGTAAACAGGAAATACACCCAAAGATACAGATTTGTTACAAATACTAAATAAAGGATTTGGAGTATTGTTTATGAAAACTGAGTGCATGCCATCAGGTCCAGTGCCAAAATTAGAAACAACGATCAACAAGTAATCAAAATGTTAGTGTTTAGTTACTTTAATATCGCTCATTGACAGAGATGTTTAAAACAATTACAGTAGTTAACATTCAAAGAATAATTTGTATACACTGATGAAACCTGGGAAGCAAAAAGATAGACAATATCTTGTCTAGTACAAACAACGCTACTGTCTAAATACATTTGTTCTTTACATAAATAAAAGATTTGTTCTTGTATCATTTTTAGTTGGATTTTAATATCATTTCAAAATGCTGCACCCTGAATTCTGTTTGCAATACATTTTTCAGTAACAATCTTTGTTGTCTAAAATCTAACTAAAATTTTTCTCTTAACACAGTTGCATCTCTAATAACAGGATGAATAACTGTGAAATAGTTAACAGGCTAAAAATAGTGAAATTAATTAATTCAATAATGTTTAAGCAATGTCGTCACTAATACTTAACTTTTGATTAGGAGGATGTTTTGGGGTACCTTGCCTCCAACCTCAGCCTTTAATAACACAACTGAATTTGGATACTACTAGGATAATTATTCTCCATTGGTACTTCAATTTTTAGAAATTGGGATTGAAGCTTTTGTAGGAAAATCCTTTCATAATAATTAAGTTGTAACTCGAGGACTAGTGTTAATAATTTTGCCTCATCATGCCTTGTCCATATTTCTATTGCCAAAAATTGGTTTTATACACTAGGATTTTCTGTTTGCTGAAAGCATATATCCCTAAATGTTCTTTTTGTCTAACATTTATTTCTCACATTGTTATTATTTATCACAAATACTATCTTAATTTTATAAAACCCAGACTTTTTGGAAATATCTAATAATAATAATAGTTATTTAATTTATGAGAGCAAATTTATTGTCATTTGTGGTTCGATGTCCAATGGCTTTATGCTGTATTTTTTATAAAAAGTAAATTCTATTTTTTCCAAATTTGAGAACCATTTTATTAATGTTATTATCCTTCATTAATCCTAATAAGAAAACAATTGGAAAATTCAGCTCACCATGCAAGGGTTGACAGTGAGGGCACTTTTGACAAAATCCAGCTGAAGAACAGAATCTCTGAAGCTAACACAAGCACTACCACTCGTATTTGCATTTGCATCCTTTGTCTTGGAAGTTTCACTCTCACCCACAGGCTGCCTGTTTACCATCCACAGTTGATATCCTTCCGCTGACCATTCCTAACCATCAAGAGAATCACTACAGTGAAAGAGCTGACATTTCTCTATAAAGCACTCTTTTTCACTACCCGTCATTTTACTCCACATTGACCAAATTGACCACATTTTACCCCAACTTCCCAATAGATATATTTTAAGTACTCATGAGTGTCTATTACAGAGAAATTACACCGTATATGTAACATATGTAAATTGAAAACTACAAACAAATTATGTTAATGATAATTCTATATACAAGCAGCATAGTACAAAGTGAGTGAATGAGTGACTTTCTTAAGTGACTGCCGTGACTGCCCTGACTGACATTTATCAATGCAGAGTCAAAAAACATGAAATTTGGAACATAGGTTGCCTTTGTAATGTAAGCATCCACTAAGACTAGTTTTTATGAAATTATATTGTAATTTAAAAAGATTTAAATAAGGTAAAAATGAGTTTTTGAATTTTTGCTTTCTCTATACCACACGAACTAATCAAGATATAATCCATTTTTGAATGCAAACATTGTTAATTAAAATATCTAGAAATGGGTGTCTCCATAAATTATTTTTAATGGGAGTGAGGGGGTAGAAATTTCCTGTTTTTGTAATTTGTGTTAATGGTATAGTACAATATTCTCACTATATCTCACAAACTATTTAAAACATCAACTAAATTTTTGTATATAAATAATGTTACATTAAATATCTAAAAACCAATTACTTGAATTTTTTATATTTTACTTCTTAATGGATGAAAAGTGGTGGTGTGTTATCCTGACATACATGCTGAAAATTATTTAAGGAAGGATTTAAAAATTTTGACAATATATAGTTTTTATTTTAGCAGCTCATGTAGAAAAGGTTCTTCAAGATTCTTGGTTTTCTTACGATTGTTATGATGACAGGTTTCTGGGATTTTCGATATTTTATGAGTGCACAGGAGTAAGTATATTTCTTTCGGAGTTTGTTGTTAGTGATTATGACACTGTCTACTACTTCTGCCAAATTTCATAATCTAATCAAGATCTAATAAATGCAAAGAGAAAAATATGAATGATAGGATGTTGAAATTTGATGGAGTGTTTCTTACTAAGAATGGATTTTTCGAAATTCCCATGGTAAATTATTATGAAACAGGACTATTGTAAGTTTAAGAAAGAAAAATTGAATATTTACATGTTGGTAAGTGAAAATGAGATAAATGAACTCAGATCTTTTATGAAACATAATATACAGCCATTGAAAATAACTTTCCAGCGGTGAAAACTTAGAAAAAGAATGAACACAATTGAAACTGGTTTTGAATCCACAGAATAAAATCCTGTACAATTCAGAGGTTCAAGTAAACAAAAGAAGGATTTAATTCTACACAATTTAGTGACATAACAATTGGATAATCACAAAATAATTTCACAGTATGACACAATTCAATTGCTTTGAAGCATTTCCTTATTTCTTAATAAGTAACACCAGCTCATCTTCAATGCCAATTAAACACTTTTACATGACACACTCACCATACTGTGACAAGTAAGAGGATTCGAACGGTGCAGGTCTACATGAAGCCCATAATCCCATCCAAGGGAACATGTCAGCAATGCACCAAATGTACTCCAAAGGGAGAAGCCACCATGAGCCCATGTAACTGCCATAGCACAACCATCAGGGGTCCAACGCACACAGCAAACTGCCCCTACAAGACCCACATAATCTCTGCTAGCGAGCACTGTTCGGTGAGAGACTTCCAGAGCTCCTGAAGCATCATCCACGCCAAAAACCACACACTGTGAGCTGCAAAATAGAAGCATTTTTCTGGAAACTACTTTCCAACTCCTTATTTCAATTTTTAATTCATCATTATAGATAAAATAAGAGGAGACAATCTGAAGACAATGACGGAAAGATTTAATTGCCTCAGGAGAAACACTATGTAATATTTTATGGTATATTGTACTTCATTACTTTGTGACTGGGTGAGTGGGTGAATGATGAATGGACGAATACTTATAGGCAAAAGACAATAAAACATCAACTAAATTCTTATCTAAACATGATACTAAGCTTCAAGAAATGTAAGTTTTGGGAAGTTTTCAAACATGTAATCAACAAATTCATGAACAAATTAATTGAAATCATGTCCACAAAATAGTATTCCAAGTATTCATTGTTTTGAAGAAAGGAGAAAGCTCTTACTCACTTCATTCTTCCAAAAACTATAAGACGATATTTGTGATTAACACTTGCACATGTTGCATCATCAATGTTCTGAGCCCAAATTCCTTGAACTTGCTGCAAAACAAGAAGAAAAAGAGAGGTAACACACATCTCTAATCATTGCATTCTGTTAACAAAAGAAAAGTACCTCCAACAAGTGTAGGTTGAAAGTGAGCCTGATTTTATGTACTGAAACACATTGAATATTAATATACCGTCATAATATTACCAACGATGACACGCTGGAAGACTAGGGTGGGGAAAATCAAGAATTTGTCAATTTTCAGATTTTTACATTCCAGAAACAAGTTTTAGGACAACCAAGAGCACTGTCAGTTCACTGTACAAAAGTCCACTGTTCCCATCAATGAAGTAAACAGGCACCAACTGCTGCCATTAGATGCATTGCACATTTCTGTATCATTTAAATGAACTACTCTAAAACTACTCTCTTGGAAGTTTAATAGCATGTAAAACTATTTCTTGGTGTTTCAGGAAGTAACAGTCTGTTACTATTTAATCAATCTAAAAGAATTAATGGGAGTCAGTGTAGCTCAGTGGGTAGATAGCCGAGTTGCTGGAGGGATGTCTGTGTTTGGATCCCCAGAGGGATGGGGATTCTTCATCAAGTCACTGAGTGGAAGGAGTCTCTTCAGGCATAGCTAATGCAAGGAACTGAAGGCTAACAGAGGTAACCAAAAAGTTGAGGGTCACAAGGCCAAATAGTAGTCTCCATGAAGCACTCAGCAATGCTGTAAAATGAGTACCAGGTCTATCCTGGAGCAACATGCTGGCTACATCTCCTACCCCAAGTTCAAAGACCTAATAACTGCGGAACTCTACCCTCCATGAACCCCTTGGGCACATTCAGGGCCTGTTGTAGGACAGTTTGATTTTCAAAAGTATTAGTGACATTCTCACAAAAATATAATACAAATTAGGTAAGGGATCATTCAAAAATTATGTCGTCTTGGGGGGAGGGAAAGTTGGCAGAACATGAGTGGTTGTGATGAGAAGGGCAGGGATATGTTAGAAAGCATGTTACATTTAGTATATCATAAATGTTTAAAATTGTTTCAATTAAAGCAAATTTTCCTACAATGAAAATAAAAGTCTTAATCCCTAATGCACCATTTTCACTGCGCGATACCTTTGACCTTTATAATCCTCTTAAGTATAAAAATTATTATATTTTCAACTTTAATTTCTACTAATTTCACATTATGACGTGAGGGGGATAATTACTGTTTATGATGAGAGGGGGCAGGTCATTTTGTGATGTCACATTATACCAAACCCCTCCTTAACGTGATGTCACAAAATGACCTGCCATGTCCCATCACAAACAGTATCTATCCCCTTCCCAACATAACATGTGTTTGGTATAATTGACAAAGCGAGATATGGGGGGTAAAAATTCCTCTCAGATCATGTGTTATAATTTATTAATGATTCCCAAGGAACATTGAACACATTTGATTATCTTAACATTTGATGACATTTAATTTACTTTATCATATATTAATACTCTCATGAAAACTGACTGAATTTATCTTCTGCTGTTTTATTATTAACACTACACTTACATTTATGCTATATTACTTGAACAAGACTTTAATATTATTATTTAAAACAATTAAGATTCTTACATGATACTGGAAGTGATTTAATCAAACAGTACCATTTTAATTTTATGAAAATTTTCTTGGTGAAAAATTTCAATTATAAATGAATATGCATTTCTAACAAAGAATTAGCAGGGTAAGATAGTCTAGAAAGTCACATAAGTACACGCGATCTAATATTTCAAAAAATGGTGAATTTTGAAAATAAATTCAGTAAACTAATAAAAGTTTTAAAGAGTACAATACTAGGACCATTTCACTACACTTATATTACTACAGGTAACTCAATCTTAATACTAAAAATCCTATTTCTTTATATTCAGATGACACAGCAGTAATATCATATGATAATAATTGGTCTAAAATTGAAATGAAGAATCATTACCTGATAGAAATATGTATAAATGGAACAAATGTAGAACAGGTATGAATAAATATAAATAAATAAATAAATTAATTAATTTTCAAAAGAAGCAGTTACAAACTGTGTGTGACCACATGGAGGACAATACTCTCCAGAAGTAAGCAAAGGACCATCCCATGAATTCCAATCAAGGGTATGCACAGGCAGATTTTTCGTTTCAGCACACTCCTAACAATACAAATAGTTCGGTATGTGTTATAAAATTGACATAGTACCAACGAATTTGTATTTAAAAAACAAAAAAGTTATTTCGGAAGTATGTATTATTATCAAACTATAGATTATTCAGAAAGTATTGCTTATAAATTGTAACTACTATAAATCTCGAACACACAATACGAGATTAATTATTTCAATAGATACCACCACTCTCCAGAGTCTGTATAAGAAATCTGCCTCTACCCAAAGGAAAACCGGAGAAAAAATCCGGGTCAGGATGGGACGCAATTTGGGCACAACTATCAATTGCAATTTAAAATGGGACAAGCATGCAGATTGTATTATAAATAACTTTCAGCATCTTACATAGATATTCAAAAAATTCATGCAAACAGATATACTATGCCTCCTTCCACGGTACAATTATAGAATTATTGCATGAGGTGATGCACATGATCTCAGTTTAATACAAAATTTACATAAATGAATTTCAAAAATTGTTAATATTAATGAATTCATAGACACTCAAAAATCTTTTGTGGTTCACTAATGTACTACAATAATTATTTTAATTAACTCATAGAGCACAGAAAGCTTCTTAGAGATGACCCAGGAAAATGTCTGCTGCCATTGGATTAGTGTAGCTAATTGCATACCCTTCAACTCAGAAGACACCGTGCATATATTTTTTATAGATACATATAGTTTTGAAGAAAAAAAAAAAATAGAGTTCTCCTATGGTAATATGAAGCTGAGTTTGAGAGCCAAAAAAGAATTTAACAGAGCAAGAGCTAAGAAAAGGAACATCATGTTGGTACAGCTTTATGTGCCCAAAAATTGAGATAAAATCCAAAATTTCACATTTTTCTAGAGCTATAAGTCTATTAAAAGCTTTGGGCAGCACATTATATACATAAAATCCTCACTTCTTTCCAAATTTCAGTGCTTTTTATTCAGGAAGATAAAATTACATATGTTTTAATACTGCATATTTTCCTAATTTGACCAACTTGCAACAGTTGTAGAGAAGTGCAAAAACAAACAATTAACACGAGTCCTTAAAATTACAAAACTAGGTAAAAATTGCAACTTTTGACACCCATCGCATGTCATTTAAGCAAAAGGGATGGTTTGGCAGCGAATTGAAAATTAACATTTTGCAAAAAAATACCTTTTGTAATTTTAGGTCCCAGAAAAAAAGCCTAGAAATTAGACCAATTACCGGGAGACCCCCAAGAAAGAGACAAAAAAGAGCTAAAAATGAGCTGGTGTGGAATGAAAATGAAGAAAATTGTGCTGAGATATTGTTGTAACAAAATCGTGAAAAAACCCACAAATTTCTAAGTTTAGGAAATGCATCCTAAACTAAGAAATTTGTGGGTTTTTTCACAATTTTGTCACGATTTTCATGAGTCAGAAAGGTGTACAGAGTATAACATATTGATAGGTACTTATATATGACGAAAATAAAAAATTATCACAAATCATAACACTTATTTTATACATGACATAATTTATTCAAAATAAAAGCTGATAAAAATGACCATATGGATGACATTAAGCAGTTTACTGATGCTCTTTTAAATTTTTCCTTCCCAAAATCATACATCAAATAACTCTAGAGACACTTCTATATCCTCAGCATCACATTGCAAAAGCTCCCATATTGCAAATTACATTGCTTAGAAACCAAACATGAAACCCTGAAAGTAAAAATTATGTTCCTCCTAACTTACATTCGGATCAAAGCGTAATGACGCAGCGGTTAAGAAGGCGGCCCGACCATCGCTCAACACAATTGCAAAGCCCCCTACCAGTGGAGAATACTCAATGTCAGAAACATAAGTACCTTCCTCTTGAAGAGGTACTGCTGCAAACAACAAAATGGTAAATTAGTATGGATAGTTCACATGAAACTGACTTCTCTTAACTTTACTCACATCAAATTTTACAAAAAATGGATTAAAAAAGGATACTTCAACAAAAGATTAAATGGAACTTTTTTAACAGTATACAGGAAATGATTCATTCAATGAATTTTGTATTTTTTTACACCACATTATAAGTTGTGTAACACTAACTGACACAATCATAACTGAAATTTAGAATACATAAGAAATAATATAATATCTTTGTACTATTTCTTGGATGATGTATTTTTAGCATATTTTTTAATACTTCTGTGATCATTCATCATCGTATCTGTTTGAATATCAACAGGACTATAAACTTTTGTTATGCTTCTACTTCAACATCCGTATTCAATGTCCACTTTTATCTGTGACAAGCAATGCATACAGTTCACAATCAACCAAAAAAAAAATGACACTTTACCTTTCAAAAAGTATAGTTAAAAATCTGACAAACGAACAAATTGAAATGTGTCCACACTACCACAAACCTGTAGCGGTGTGCAGCACAAGCCAATGCACAAGGATTAATAACTCCATTATAGGACAAACCCAACAATGAACATGAAAAAGGTATTGCTCAAACTCTAGTTGGTACAACAGAAACTTTGTGTTCAATAAGAAAAATATGAATGGCAAATATATTTCCATCATGAGGGACCTACAATGTTCCCACAAAACTTAGAAAACATAGCATTCCTACAATGGAACCCAAGGTTATGAAACAGAAAGTATAGAATGTTAAACAACAGAAAGATATCATAGGCATGATTCTAAGACCATACTAGTTCCCAGGGCTCTAATGACCTTGCCGTTGATGAGCCCTAAAACCCCACCAAAAAAAATAGTTTCCAGTTCTGGCTAAAACATTCAAAAGAAATGGAAACAATTTTCAAGTGAACAATGTGTTCAGCTCCAGAGCAATCCTCCATTCAACATTCTTACAAAGACACAACCAATAGGTGGGAACAAGTAACTTAAGGACTGCATATATAGTTTAGCCAAGAGGACACCATCGAAGCACATTGGTTCTCACCCAGACCAACACCAGAAGTCTGAAACGCATACAGTTCACAATTCCAGGATGGCCAACAATACTTGGAAAAACAGCCATCACATAATCTGGTATTTAAATAACAGAAAACACATAGATGTGGTTGATATGGATTTATCCCAAGACTTGATTTGGGTAATTCTGATATTATAATCAATAAATCATTAAGTTTTCTAATTAATTGTAATCTTATTGAGGGGACCTTTTTGAGAGTATGGCATGTGTTAGAAATGATAGAGCATGAACTGAGTTTTGCCTAAAATATGGAGTTTCACAAGGAACCTTTCTTGGACCACTATTGGAGACTTTTTTTATTCATAACCTACCAAACATTTTTACAACTTCCAAACCAATGCTTTACACTATTGATTTAAAGCTTGTTGGAAAGGTTAGCGTTAAAAATAATTCTTTGCTATTACACAATGATCTCCCTGATCTTGTTAATAAGTGTTATATCAATAATATGCATATTTATGTAAACGCAGGCTTCTGCAACCAGAGTCAATATGAACTCAGAAGACATAGCTACCAATACTTCAGCCATCAACAATTTTATATATATTAATGTTAAAAAATTTAATAATATTAGTTTCTGTAAGAGAACATTTAAGGGGATTTTGGAAGTCAGTGTTGGGAGAGCAGACACAATAAGGTGACTTATATGACTCAAATTAAACTTAAAAAATCATCTTAATAAACAACTCCTTCACTGTACTATATGTCTTAATTATGGACAATAATTACAACTGCAGAATTATTGGTTCACAATTCTTCCTTTCTTACATTTGATTACTATCAAATACTACTAATCAAATGTAATAAAGGAAGAATTGTGAACCAATAATTCTGCAGTGGTAATGATTGTCTATAATTAAGACAAGTACAGTGAAGCAGTTGTTTACAAAGAAAATAAAAAAGACAATCAAAATTTCTTCTTTGCGAATTTAAAAATCATCATTAAATTTTATACTCAAAGCTAATGGCATTTCATTGCACAAAATAAAAAATGCTTCAAAAAATAGAAACCATTAGAACTTTATATTCAACATCATTCACCCCAATTTTATTACAAGCCTCCACAGTTTGGAATCGAATTAATAAATATTTTAAAACACTGCTTTGGTAAATGTTTATATGAAAACGAGGAAAGGAGTTCTAATCTAGTGGGAGCTTTAAAATTTTTCTGAAGACAATGGAATACAATCTTTCTACCATTGTTCAAATCCCAAGTCATCGATTAATATTGCAATCAAATTTTTAACTAGTACTAATAAACCAGAGCTTTGAAATTTTGCACTCATATGTGTCTCGGCACTACCAATATAGACTTTCTAATGTTGTTAATCTAATATAGCACAATTTCTCTGTCATCATGATTTCCTCAGCTAAATTATTAATTTTTGCATTGGTTTTCTTTTTATAGGGGCTTTAGGGTTCGCCAACATCAAGGTCATTAGAATCCTTTGCATTGTTTTATTGCTTATAAACTTCGTATGTGGACTAAAAAAAAGTTTGTTTGGTAACTGTTGAATATGGTACCAAGATCTACTACTAATTCACATCTTTACAAAATACAGCCATCCATCAAATTTTCTCCCACCAAAAAAAGTAATCAATCTCACACATTATTAACATTAAATCTGGGTGAATTTGTTACACATCACTCCATTAGTGCATCTAAGACTTTCTGAATGGCATTTAAATACAAAATACAATTCCCTGAAGCAAAAATATTTTGTAACCACAAACATGAGTATTATATGAATTTTTTATAACACCCACAGTATTACATGAAAAGAAGAGTTCCCAGATGCAATCCTTGTGGAACTCTAGAAGTCGCAGTAAATATTTAACTTGTATTGATTAACTTTATCAACTAGTATAGGTTCATCAAGAAAAGATGTAATCTAATGTAAAAGTGAGTCACAAACCCCCCAGTGTACTCAATTTTAATAGCAATAATTCACTTTACCAAGATTGAATGAAGAATGGAAGATACAGATATATTAAAAATAATCTTTGGTAGTAAAGAGACACTTCCGAAACAGTTTTTCACAAAGATAAAGTGATTACCTTCAGGTTCCATGTTACAAGATACGTATGTCATATCAAATGATATGAGAGTATCCTCTACAAGTAAAATCAAAATTTATTGTACCACAACTTTATGTACCACAGCCAACAATATTAACAAAGAAAGATGCAAAATAATTTCCAAAAAGATTGAAGTATCTGTACCATTAGTAGCAGTTAAACACTGCCATTTTATTTGGTGAGGAATATTGTTCATGTTCCTGCCAGTATTCACATCTTAAAGAACTCCAGTTTACATGACAAACCATTTTCAACATTATTTACTTGATTTCTATGTGCTGCCTTAATACTGTTTTTGCACTTAATTCATAGGTATCTGAATATAAGTTAAGTCTTATATCAGATATAAGAAAAAATGTTTTTGGATCTAATATGAAATCAATTATGAATATAAAAGGTCCAATGCTCATTGATCTTAAAATAAACAAATAAAATAAATATTACCTGAGAACTTCAGAAACAATATTTACAGCATATTTTCCCATATAATGCTTTTAGAACACTTCACAAAACTAGTCAACAGTTTGATAAGTCAAACAATATTGCAATGTCACCAGACATGTGCATATGTGCAAAATTTTAAAGATCTAGTCCCTTAGAACTAGTTGAAATTCTGATTACTTGAGGACATATAAATTGAGTTTGTAGTGTGACTTCACTTACTGAGGAGAGCAAAACTATCTGCAGCTTAATTAGAACTAGTAATTAAAAAAGCTTTAGTTTAATCAAAACTAGAAGTAAGAAAGCAGTAGCTTAATTAGAACTAGAAATAACAAATCAGTATAATTAATAGTAGTCAAAATGGATAGAGAGAGAGAGAGTGACATGGGAAAGGGCTTCCCCATCACTTTAGAAAAAAACCTTGAAAATAAGGAAAATCATGAAGGGCGTTTAAATCTGCTTGGCAAGTAACCCTCTTAAGTCAACCTCCACTTGACATACCTACCCTATGAATGCCAAAAATAAAGAGTTCATGTACTACCACTCTTAGCCAAAAACGCACTTATAATGCAGGTATACAGCTATATAATGCGTTACCACTAAACCTAAAAAACATCAATACACTGAACCCATTCAAAACAAAACTCAAACAATTCTTACAACAGAAACTCTACTACAGTGCACAAGAATTCCTCAATGACAATAACTAATGTATGAAATACAATCTGTTGCAGGTAATCATTAGAACAAAGGTGCAGAAGGTGACCCATGATGCGGGAAAAGATCTAACAACATTAAATTACACTGTTTTAGAATAAATATAGACCTTCACATAAATTAATAAAATAAAAGTAAAATAATAGAATTCCTACCATAGATATATAACCATAGCCTAAATAAATATAATAGTAGAAAATAATTGTATTTTATGTTAACTTCTACTTAGCCTAAGTTAAATGAATATGGTTAAATGTATCAAAATTATTTTAATGTTGTTATTCTTATATAAAAATATTATTGTTATTGTTGTTAGTACTATGACTCACCATACATCATTGTAATGATCTATGTGGTTCAATAAATCATCATCGTCATCATCATCATCATTATTATTATTATTACCACTAAAGGTCCAAAGTAAGGGATCAGTGGGAAAATCCCCATCAGAATGAAAACATGCAATACTCAAGGTCTATTTCTTCACATTTAATAGAATTTTTTTTTTACTTCAACTTGATGCTTTTGTTTCTTAAAGTACATTTACATTCAATATTTGCCATAGCATACTACTACAGCAGAACACCACTAGATTCCGAACACATACCCAGTACTGTGAGGCCCCAGTGGTCAAATGGTACCGTTCTTGTAAGGAGAGCCAAAGAACCTTGCTTTGAGCGCAGTCTGCCCAAGCCCAAAGAGAGATATTGAAATAGAGTGTCCAAAAAGTAGTCAGAGTAAGTAAAAGCAAATACTTGTGTTGAAATCTTCAAATAGGATAATTGTTAAAATACACAGAAATTTCAATAAAAATGATAATATACATTCACAGTTAAAAACGGACAGAAAATATTTTGTGCTAACACAATAAAATAAAACCAACACGTACAGCAAGAACAACAAACCTAAGCACAAAGCTTTTCAGTAGAAAATCTAAAATACTAACCTTAAAATATATTTGAAATCAAATGTAATGGATAAATAAATTCAAGTATATTGAAACTTAAAAAAAAAAGTAATCCATTTGCATAAAATGAGCTTGGCTATACGTACACATTAACTCTTTTCACTTGGATAAAAATATGTTTGAAATTTTATGGAAGTATAATTAGATATTTCATTTGACTTCTGAATTTTAGTTTACAAGGAATTAGAGATAACAGAAATTGTCAAGTAAATAAGACAAGGCTATGCATTTTCTACAATCAAAGTACAGTTAGAAGCATTACCATTATCTTCTTCATGACAGGAGTGGTTTACCTTTGGAAACTTGTTGATCGATGCAAAATGGAACGCGTCTTAGATCAAGGCAATAATCCCGATGAAGAGAGCCATCCCATCGATATCTGAACACATGACCACAAGTTGAAGGTATCATCAACTCATCACGTAGACACACCACACTCGAAATTTGTCCCTCGACTGGAGTTTCTCTCTCCTACAACATAGTACAAAAAATTATATTTCCATTTCAGCATTGCATAGTGTTGTAATTAGAAAATAATGTTATTTTTTATCACTAACAATTCTTGGGATTTTGGAGAAATACTTAATGGAAGTTCATTTTCACTAGCATCTGCCCAAACTTTGAATGATACCCATAGCTCAGCAAGATGTTTCCTTTCTAGTTGAGTTATATTACAAGAAGCAGATGCATTATTGAAAGCAGTAACTAAGTTCTTCAGTGAAACTAGATAAGTATTCTTTAGAATGCAACTTGCTTCAATGCAGGAGTGTAAAATCACATTTAACGGTCCAGGTTCATTTGTCAATGGTTTACCGATCCTAAATTACCTAAAAGGATTATCTCCTAAGCGATCACGAAAGGTCTCTACGATTTGTAAAAAACGGGACTTCTCATTCCCGATTCTTAAATCTCTGTCCCTACTCTTCCTTCCTTCAATGCAATAAATAACAACCCTGAAGGAGAATCTGTCTTTATCAGTGAATCCTTTGATTACTGAATGAGTTCAGAGTGCTGTTATCAGATTTAGCTAATGGGTCTTCAGGAATTGTCTCTAGTGACAACACTTTCCTCATCACCAAAGATATTAGATATTAGGCTCTAGATCTAATTAAGTCTGATAATAACTACTCTTATAGATCTTTTTTAATATATTCTACGCAAGATGGTACATTGGATTAATGATTCTTCTTTAAGTCCAAATCCTGGGTCTTTATTCAGGAAAAATAGTTAGAAACTTGCCAAAAAAAAGATTGCATAAGTAATTTGCTGGGGTAATTTATAATATTAGAAGAAATCCCTTTCAGATAGAAATTTCAAAATAATGTAAAATTATCAATGTATTTCTACTACTAACATCCATTGTGTAATCAAAATAAATGAATAAATAACCACTTATGACCTTTTTTTGGACAAACTATGTATTTTTATTGTGTTTTACTGCAACACAATGTTTTGACTTGTGATTTGAGCGCCATCAGGGGTAACCAAGTTATAACGAGAAATATAAATATAGCAACAGAACAATTGAACATGATACTAAATATACATAATGTTGTGTTGTTTCCAATAATGAGAAAGAGAGTTCAAGAAATAAATAGAGGTATTTATTGCTGAGCTATCTAGTTTGTGCAGTGCCTGGTCATAGTAACTTGACATTTCGGCTGCCACACTGCAGCCCTAGTCACTTCTGAAGAAGGCAGTCGAAATGTCAAGTTACTACAACCAGACACAGCACCAACCAGAAAGCCCAGCAATACATGACTCTGAATGCCGGCAATACATGAGGTGCCTTTTGTCAAACATGGATGCCTGGATGTAAAAACTTTTACTTATAACAGCAAAAGATTCAAAAATTTGTGACGTATGGAAAAGAAATAACATTGTTATGATTACCAAGAACACTTGTCAAGAAAACAAAGTACATCTGAAAAAATCTGAAAAAGGTTTGCTTACTCAGCAAACATTTCATAGGTACAGATAACTAACTAAAATAGGAGCAGCAAAAAGTCTCTACAAGCTCAAAATCAACCAAATAATATTCATGAAGGATCAACAATGTATGTAAGGAAAAAAGTGCTCCGAGCACTAAGAAAAAAATGCTAACAATAAAAACCTACTCGTCCACATGTGACAACAACATAGTTCCAATTGATATTCAAGTAACTATAACAAAAGGTGGTAAAAGTTGTTAATTTGACATTTCACATTGTTAATTTGTCATGATCAAGCAACTAAAATAAAGTCAAAGAACATTACACTCACTAGAGACAGGTGAAGAGGTGGCACAACCTCTTTAATGAAAAGTTCTGCACTATCTCTTCGTAAATTGGGGTTTGGAGAATCCACCTGTTCATACAGACCTTTCTGTTCTGCAATAACTCCCAACTTGTAGAACAGCAAATAGCCTTTCTCAGTCTGTAACAAATTACCATAAAACAGATTTAAACAATCTCTCACCATTACAATTCAAACTGAAAGGTTTGCAGAGTTAAGAGATGTACCTGTAGCTTTTCTTCATTAAGAGGGCACAGAAAGTGTTCCACAAAATAATTTTAATGAGAAGATGCACTAATTACAGCAAGTCTCCACAAAAAGAAACATGCACATTAAATTGTCATTTCAACTTACAACAGTTAAATTAATCAATACCAACATCTAATACATCAATTTTTACAAATTTACAAGAGAATACTACAAGAGAAAAAGCATTTGGTACATAATGACAGTTAGCACATATTTTGAACATTGACTACTTAGTTTAAAGTAATTTCTGATCTCTGCAATAAAGTATTAAAATTCTTGGCGTTAAATTATTGGAAGACCTTCTAATAAAAATGAAGTTGAACTTTAAATAGGATGTTGCATGCTACAAAATAAACAAGTTTACAGCTAACAAAAAAGAACACCAAATTATATAAAAGAGATACAAAAAAGAGAGAGAAAAGTGGAAAGCAAATCCTTCAAAAATATATTAAATCTAAAACTGGTTGAACAAAAATCTCATTTCAAAGTATTTTATATATGCTAGAGGCCACAATAAACATTTTTTACACAATTCTTCTCAAAAAAAGAAAGCTGAACCCCCAATTTATATTAGAGCAACTAATTTTTCTTGTCAGCATTATTCAAAAACTACAGACAAAATTATTCAAGTTTATTTTCTCAGTAACTTATTTTGTACATTCCCTCTACTTAAATTACTTCAGTAATTTTATACTTTAGTAATTTAATAGAAAAAGTATATTGTAAAATTTAAAAAACATTTAAAAATATTTAGTTACA
Organism: Laupala kohalensis; assembly: GCA_002313205.1. Classification (NCBI taxonomy): domain Eukaryota; kingdom Metazoa; phylum Arthropoda; class Insecta; order Orthoptera; family Trigonidiidae; genus Laupala; species Laupala kohalensis. Next base: position 1,026,133 of record NNCF01126791.1, read on the forward strand.
TGAAAACAGTAAAAGTTCATTACAATACACAAAATAATTTTCCATAAATATACCAATTTCTCAATTGTAAATTATAAAGTTGATAGAATAAAGCACTCACAGCTACGACAAGCATACTGGAATCCGGCCTCCATTCCACCAAAGCATTTTTTCCAATCGATGTAACCGATTCAGGTAATCGTTGGTGAAAAACTATGGGTACGCATGGCTAGAAAAAGTAAAATTCATATAAATAAAGTTTTTTTTAAACCATACTATATTCAACAGGTGTCAGTAATGATAATGTGACTTCTCAGGTAAAGATACAATAATTAATGACATTCACAAAAAACAGAAGAAAAACAAACCTTGCAGAACCATATATATAAGGTGTTGTCAGTTAGAATTGCAAACAATATTTTGTCTCTATTGCAAACTACTTTATGAATACATGACTGGTCCTGTTCAGGAATACTTAATTCTTTAGGCCAGCCAATTGGAAAATACATCTTAGAAAGGGCACTTAAGAAAACGCCTCAAGTAAATTAACATGAGGTAAGATATTCATAGTAACATTCAAAACAGATCACAGTTATTTTTCTTTGGCACACGTCAAGTACTTCGACCAATATTACTAAAACTGCTATATGTTGGTGCTCTTTCGATCTGACAGACTAATAGTGTGTCACCCAGGTTCTCCATACAGGACAGGCAGAGCAACATCTGAAACTACCTCGAATACTCTTGACGCGAATAATGAGCTGATCCTTACGCATAAATAATGAATACGTGGTTGAGCACAGTTTATTTCATTAGTGGAGAAGCCTTAGCATTTAATTCAGTTAACCTGGACGGGAAAAACGTCAGATCTGGTCAAGAAACAGGTCAGAACAGACGAAGGTGGATAAGTTTCACCAACTGCGTAATAAACTAGTCGAAACGTCAGTCTTGACGAAAGATGCATTCTCCAATGACCTCAACTTGTAATCACGTATAATTCTATGCTATGATCTGAAAGAGAGAATTTAAAAAATTAAAGGGCAATGTAATAATAATTTATTCGTGTATCTTTTCTTTTGTTGCCTCTCGTCGTAAGCAGGTGCTAAACAGATGACTCTCGACTATTAAATCTACATTCTATCGATATCCTAAGTTGGTACATGCAATCGCGTACAACCGGGTTTACACGAGTCGAGTTCGACAGGCGAATCGAGCATGATGCATATAGAAAATGCAGTAGTTTCATCAGAGTTACGTCACTGCGCGTAATTAAGATGTTTGTTCCAGCAGCAAATTCCGAACAGTTCGGAATTCTCTCAGAATTTCCTCAGTGCGCATGCGCGGAATTCAGGACGGTTCCGAAACTTTCGGGATTGTTTGCAGCTGGAACGCCTTTTATTACATGCCATAGTTTAAAGTTCGTCCATTAGAAGTCGCATGAACTTGACAGCAGGTCCATCTCGCGAGGAAAATATCAAACGATACAGATGTCCCATCGACATGGCGCTTTTTCAAGTTTTCCAAATAAAAACAACACAAAAATTATTTAAAATTTGAATTATGTATATTTAAGAGTATTTAAAAGAGTTCTTAAGCCACAATTTGTATGTCCGCATCAATATATGTTGTGGAAAATTATTTCATTTTTTTAAGTAGAGCACTAATGAACTTGACGAGCCCTAAAGCTCCACAAAAAATATTTCTAAAACCTATTTTTAATATTTAGTATTTTAATAAAATGTTTGTAATGACGTGTTAGTTCCGAACATAATTTTCTATTTTGATGTACGCAACAGCCAACAATGCGCCCAGTCGACGGTTAACCTTCAATCGGTTTAGTAGAATGAAATGAAGTTGGAAGGTAGTATTGGGTCGGATCCACAGACTATAAACCAGACGCCCCTCTCCCATACTAACGGTGTATTAACAGCTTTCAGCGCTCCTAACATTATTCTATGCAAACTACCAAGTTCAAAAACCGGCCACAGGGCGCGTGGCAGTTCCCGATTCCCCTCCCCCTTCACCAACCAGGTACTGTACACCACACTCCCTCGACCTCATGCTTCATAGTTTCACAATAATTTAGCTGAAAATACTTTCCCTAAAAAAATTAACATTTGTGAATAGTTAACAGGATGTATAACTGAAATATTTTACTACACATATGAAATAGAAAATGAAAACAGGACAATTGACAGGAAATGTACACAAAGAAAATACATACTTGCTCTTAATTCTATTTATTCATAATAAAGATTCAGGACATTCTCATATGAATGGAAACATACAAACCAGTATACAAAAATGGGGTATACTTGCAATAAGATACTCATTTATTTATATCCACCAACTATTCATATCATTAATAAATAAATTAGACTGTTAAAACAAGTTACATGAGAAAGGCTGTATAGAAAGCAGTCAATGGAATGTTGGTTTTGCTTTAAGCCACAGTGGTGTATAAATACCTCTGCTCATTGCATGAGAGAATTACATGCCACAAATCTAATGAAGGTCAAGTAGAAATA
>NNCF01126791.1:1036816-1050342 GCA_002313205.1 Laupala kohalensis
AAGCCCGCACACTGTACCTGAACGCGATTGTCACCTTCGAGTACCACATCGTACTCCTGAGCGCAAGTTGTAACTGTGTATGGGGGTGGCAGGAAGAATAGATGAGGACGTGCGAGATGAGGAAGCAGTAGGTGAAAGAACGGGGAAAAGAGAAGTAATGGGTGTCGAGATAGGAAGAGGAGATGGTGATGAGGTAGGAGCAGAAGGAGGAGNGAGATAGGAAGAGGAGATGGGGATGAGGTAGGAGCACAAGGAGGAGATGAGGTAGGAGGAGGAGATGAGGTAGGTGCAGGAGGATGTGTAGGAGTGGGTAATGGGGCAGGTGGACGATGTGAGGTCAGATGTGAAGCTAGGAGAGAACCGAAGTGCTGTTTCCCAGACGGTCTCAGGTGTAAATCGTGCTGGGTAAAGTCCTTGGCAGTCAGGTGTGGTTGCAAATCAAAAAATGTGATTTTTGTGTCTGCCAGGTGATGTTTTAGGGAGATGTTTGCCAGGTTAATTTCGTGGTTTATTTGTGGAACGTTGAAGCGTGGAGGCAGGCTAGAGAGCACTATGTTTGTGTGCAGGGAGGCCATTTTTAGTTTCTGTAGATGTTCAGACGCGTTAAAATGTCCACCCAAGTTGATATCGTTCTGCCCACCTATGATGATTACTGTGTCCCGCTCTGTGCGTTTTTAGTGTAAGTGTCCAGTTCTCGAATAACTTCAGCCAAACGAGCGTTTAGCTTAAAGAAACCGGAGACTGAGAACTGGCTAGGAAGCAATCCACGCAATACGGAGGANTATGGAGGACATCTGACGACCGTGCGAATCAGCAAGTATGAACACGTTTGATTTCTGCGTGGAAGTGTTGGTTTCATCTCTGGATAGCACTGCTTTACGCGATTTTGGGCGGCTGTGCTTACCAATGCGTGGTGTGTGAACAGGTCTGGGTACTGGACGGGAGGGAATGAAACGAGTAGGTAAGGGAGGAAGCAGGGACATGTCATCTAACACACTAAACCTATTCTGAGTGAAGAGTTGGGGTGGTGCATGTGTCGTTGGTCTAACCGGGTGGTAGCAGTTGGAAGGACGTCGAGAATTTCTAACTGTAGTCCAACCGCCGATCGTTTTCTTATTGACCTCTTCCAGCGCACTGATTCGTGTGTCAATATACTGTACCATGTCATTGTACGCCTTCTGAAGATCAGCTTTGAATGAGTTGAGGAATGCGATAGTGTCCATTGTTGTGAGATAGTTAGCAACTTAACGACAAAAGCAAATGAGAATACACGAAAAATGACAACTAACACTGAATGAAGGATGTTAGTATAATAATATATTTATTACTACGGAAGTTACAAATGAGATAATAAATAAATTAAATATACAAACAAACCGACGACAAAAATGATTGAAATAATTATTTAGGGCGACCACTGGAGATTAATTAATTCGACAATAACTACCGTATATTGTGTTAAAATGTAAATAAATACGAAAGAATCAAGAACAACGAATTGTAAAATAATGTAATAATTCTATGAATTATGACGACGGTAACTTGGGTGCAACAATCGGGCAGTGTATAAATAAGTAAATAAACAAACCGACAACTAAATCACAGAAATAATTTAGGATGACAACTGCAGATAAATTAATTCCCCAACATCTAAGGCAATATTATGTTAAATTGTAATGAATAACTACAAAAAGATCACGAAAACAAATGGTAAAATATTGGAATAATTCTATTTACGGCGAGGAATCTTGAGCAGTGCAACAATAGAGTAAGTTATTTGTAAGTTAATAATGATGTAATAGTATACGCACCAGAAAAATCTAAATACAGCAAAATAATTAATTTTAATGCACCAAGAAGTTGAATTTATGATTCCGTTTGTACTTACGTAAACTTTATCACACCTTTGAATGAAGCACTGAATGAAAACAATATGAAATTATATTTGGTCCGTTGAGGTTGAAAACCTTGGGAAATGTTTTTAGTGTTTTTTCACTTAACACTCACACAGAACAAAGAATTTTATACTACAATGAAAGTTGGGATCTAAATACAACTACTGATCACAAAAAACTCGAAAAAATAAAATAATTAGAAAGATTATACTGAAAAATAGAGAGAGCTCATTCACAACCGAAGCTAACGCCAGGAGCAGGCTAGCCAACCCTGTTAGCTAGCTTGCTTTCCGTGTTAGCACTCGTGTCATTCTGTCGAACTGGAATAAAATTTAGGTAGTTATGAATTTGTAAGATGTTGTATTAAATAGATTAAGATTAAAATACATTGAAAAAATTGTGGAACTGATGGTTCAAGTGAAATGACCATATAGATCCAAATTATGTCGCTAGAGCATGCTTGTCTCCGAGCTAGTTCATAATCCAGCCGTTAGAGCGAGCATGTTAAATCACCCCTATAGTTGCCCATCCTTAAACCACCCCCTCCCCTATACCCCCCCCATATCACCCGTCTTCCTTATTCCTCCCCTCTTCCATATAAAAATTCCCTAAACAAACTCTCTATTAAAACATGAATGCAAAGTTAATGTAATGTACAGCGAAAGAAAGATATTTACACATTAGTACGTAATTCAAGACATAAAACGAAGGAGAAGAGAAATGAAAAGAAAAGATTTTTTAAAATTATAATAAAAATACAATATATTCAGATAATTCTACACATTTACAGACATAAAAAACATAATATATTAGTAAGAACATAAAATGTTTATAACATCCACATGTAGATTTGTATCTATTACGCAAATTATAAAGCAGAATCATGGGCAACCTAGTCTCTCAAGTGAAAATTATACACGTAACAATTTCAGTAAGAAGGTTATTTTAAACTGTCACATAATTGCCGATCATTGGCATTTTCCGTTAAAATAGCATGTCCTAAAATCCATCTGCTAGAAAATTGAATATTATCGGTGTTCTTCCCACCATGGCATTTTTACAACAACACATGTACATTTGAGTTACAAAATATTATGAGGAACTAGAAAGTGACAGATCAAGTTGATCTAACAAATTACACTAAGTAACTTTTATGTGTAAAATTGACGTAGTGCAAATAGCCCCAGTGCAAAAATACAATATGAGTATATACAGACAGGTGAACATTGTCAAACAAGGAAGATACAAAGATAAAAAATAAATGCATAATTACGGTGTGTGATATAATGTTGATAGTTTAAAGCCGAATCAGAAGTCAATAAGACTTACAAGAAAACCATATCCTCACATCAGTATGACAACAGACACTTTTCAGACTCCCCACATCTGGAACAATATTACAAGATATCTTCTGACACCAAATTATGACAAGGCAGTCATGATCTATCAATTCCTAATATACATCAACAAAAATGTATTAAGTAGGTTTTCAAAGAAGAAACCCATATTAAAAAATAATGACAACTACACTAAATATATTGAATTATTAATTTTATTAAACAAAAAATATATTTCAATCACAATGCTTCGTCTCTAGTTTCAGACTCCGGCAGGTAATAAATAAATAGAACAGTATCCTAGTAAAATGTCATGAATGAAACTATATGATATTAAACAACGAAAAATAAAAACAATGAAACAAAAAATCGAAACCATACATACATTTCTCATAAAATTGATAAATAAATATCCGATATTTGAGTCCCCACGTAAGCTGCACATCTATATTAAGTATGATGAAGACGAATAAATTTCATTAAGCATAAATATTTCTTATGACGAAAAGGTAGCCATGATAACAATGAATTTATAATTTATAAACGATTATATAATTTATTATTTATAAAGGATTAGAAATAATATTGTAAGGATCAGCTTAGATTTGACTAAAAAAATCTGGCACTTCCAAGTAAATTACAATTACGACACCTGGAAATGATGCAAAATTATGTAGCAAGACGAAGTCCTTGCTGAGCTAGCAGGCAGTGAGGATTTCATTAATGCAACTCTTATTGTTTGTTAGTCTCTGCTGCGGAGAACCTGCCGTCCGGGGGAGACCTGTGCCGCGGGACTCCGTGCGTGCGGGCACAACGGAACCTTTGGTGAGTGACGCTCCGCGGTCGAGATGATGGGTTGTTGACGCTCCCATCATCTCATTATGACGACTTTGGCATGGTTTCCGGGCTTCGTTTGGTATTAGAATATTAGTCTCTAAGTTCGGGGTTTGATCCACGAGTACCACCCGAGTCCGGAAGAAGCAAGCTCACTATCCATTTAGCTCTCAAGTTATTCTAGGTAGTATACTATAATCATATTCTATAGATGATATTAAAAGAGTTCGGCACCCGAACATTTGTATTCTTTAGCATCTCCTCCATCCCTCCCGCTCTCGTCCTCGTGCCGCCCGCTAACCGACGTGTCTCCGCTCAACGCTTGTGGTTGGGCGGCCGACGGGCCAAGCTACCCGTGCTGTAGGTATGTCGCCCCTCCTTTTATCAACTTTTAAGAATGGACACTTACACTGGTGGCAGCGGTGGGATCTCCTGCTTGCTCTCCATACCAATTGCTGCATTGCCCCTCAGGTCTAGAAGTATCCATATTTTCTCCACTGCGTCCATGGTGAAGAGGAAAAGAAAGACTCCCTAGCGTTCGAAACCTAATAGCGCCGGGGTCGAAAGAAACAAGAGTTGGTCAAGAAAGGCACGATAGAATAGATGAAAGAGACTCACGCTAAAGAAATCATATCACATTCATAATTCCATATCACACTCGCATTCATACACGCCCGTGCCTTACGTGGGACTCGAACCCACCACCTTGAGGAAATGCCCTTTCCACTTTCCTTCTATTAAGGTTTGTGCATCATCGCATACATACGCACTCTCCTAACAACCATACAGACATGAAGACAAAACATTTAAATATAATTTGCAGGGCACGTCCAAGAACCTAATAGTTTACAGTCTCATTCACGGCTTCTGTAATATTAAGATTACGAAGTTAAAATAAAGAACAACTATTATGTACATAGTATACAAAATGTCTTATACAACGCTTGCCAACTTATAGCTTTTTGTACATTTCCCCTTTAATGTACATTCCTTTATAAAACAGTCCCGCGTTCAACAACTATATATTCTCAAATTCATTTTTAAAATTCGCTCTTCAACATGCGATCCTTCACAAAACCCTCTTACATTCCACGATTATATACAACTTAAAATTATTTCCATAATTTGCAAAACCGATTCTTGCACAGTGAGTGAGAAATCACATTTCTGCAAACCGATCTCTTTGAAGTATATATTTACAAGAAAATTCGAATTAATCTACAAATTGCTATGTACAATGTACCTATATCCGACAAAACAAAGTAGGAAAGGGAAAAACATACACTAATATACTATTGTACTACTATGTTAATACTACTTATACACAACTTCTCAAACGTTAAGTAACTAATACTACTTAAACAGACATTAAGAATAATTTAAATAAATTAGACTACTACTAATTCTAACACTTTGAATAATTTATATTATAATTAACTATAACATTGTCCCTGGGAAACCAGCACGAATTATCGGTACACAAGACATGTTTTATTTCTTAAATACTAAATCTTAAAGCTAACATTGTCCCTGGGAAGCCAGTCCGGAAAATTCGGTACACAATACATGCTTTATTACTAATTTTTAAAGCTATTGTCGTCCCTGGTCAGGTATTCGGCCCGAAAAAATTGCTACGAGACATAAAACGTTTCAAAGTAAAAAGTTATAATAAAAATTAAAGCCCCCAACCATAAGGGTTTCGGGAGCCGCAGCGACATACCACCCGAATTCTAGGAATTGTTTGAAGGACACTGCGGGGCTAACACAGGGCTACCCTCCCCTGTGGTTGCCAGAACACTTCAGGTTCTGGGCTTAAATGAGCTATGGTTTGCCAATGGTTTTTTCTTTATAAAACCACCTTCCTCGCAAAATGTACCTTGCATTGTAACCTAATACAAAAACTTGCGAGGTACTACAAGGAACCGTGGCGGTACATCTCTCACATGTTGGAGAATACCACAAGATTCCACGAGGCAGATTCGTGAGAAATGCTCGTCATTCGCGTATAATGAGCCGATTGACTCGCATACCAGAAGTCAATAACCAAGGGTGTTTAACAGGAGAGCGCGGCTTAATAATATATGGCATACGAAGAAATAAACGATAGGAAAGACTGCTAACAGGGGGTCTGTATTGGGGCTATGTGTGAGCAAGTAGGAGCATGTGCAGTGCTCCGAGGGAAAAATGTGGGAGGGAGTTGGTTTGATCCTCGGTTTTCAGCTACACAACGAAGACAGACTCACCGTACCTTGATGCAGCCTAGCCCGCAGCCGGCCAAAGCAAGCCCACCGTCTCAATTTCATGACAACATGCTCTTAACATATACCAAATAACTAAAATAAATATAATAACTTAATAATACTATAATAAACATAATTAATATAAACAGGAAGAACTATAACAAGATATGGGGGAAACCCGAAGGAAAGCAGGAATATTTTTGAAAAAATATAGAAAAAGACAAGGAACTTCCATTTCCCTTTCCAGATAAACATTCGAGAAAATTTTGGAACTGAAATTTCGAAGTACGCTTTCCACAAGCTAGAGTTGTCAAACGTTTCTCATGTAAATTTATCATGAAAGAATCTCTGCATAAAAATCGCCAGGGATGCTGCCATGAAGTAAAATAACAACAGGAGAGGAAACTTGGGCAGTTGCGCGACTCCATCTTGAGGAGCACAGGTGTCGTTTTACCCGTAGTGACGTCAAGGGGGAGGTCCTCTAACTACTTTTCTATTAGTTATAGTATGTCTTCGACAGACAGAGTTACTGTTGCAGGAAGTTGTGATACCAGTTCTATCATCAATATCATCAAAGAAATTCACCAAAATTGGCAAGGTTCGATAATTAACTTAGTAGGCCGTGGATACGAGTATATATTTTAATGATAAACAGTGGAGATCGCACGAATTGAGAGTAGTGACGTTTGTGAGCAAGTTGCTGCCATTTCACTTCGTAAAACGAGAATATTCAAGTAAGAAGTGTTTGTGTTCAAATTTTCCAGTATGTTTCTTCATGTCAGTGTATGTTTTTCAAAATTATAGATTCTATTCCAGTGTTATTGCATAAGTTCCACTATATCTTTGTATATGTTCTACAACGTTACAGAATGTTTTCTAGTGTTATTGAATATGTCAAAATAATGTAATATATATCATTATTTTTCGAATACATTTTGTATGAACATTACTGAAATATCTATTTTTATTGTTTCTTTACTTCGCCTTCCCCAAAAACTGTAATTTGGGTGATCTGTTTGAATTTGGAAGGTGAGTAATAAAACTTATAGAAGTGAACTACTTCTGCATGAATGAAGAACGTAGATGCAGAAAGAACTGCTAGACCTGCTAACCTAACGACCAAGTAGTTTTGATACCGGTTAACCGCAGCGTGGTTGTCGATTTAGCTGACGGAACTCCCCCTTGATGGTGACACCGTACTTTCCTTACCTGTTGTAATATTACTTCATGGATGCTGCCACCACTTCCTCATAGGAAATGAAAAATTCTCTGACTGATAGAAGAAGACATTCATCAAAGAATAAAATACTAATGACGCATTAAGGGATTATAAAAGTTCAGTGTTTAGAACAAATGATACAGAAGATATAGAGCAAAACATTATATTAATAACTTCCCAATTGCAACAGTGAGGAAAAAATAAATTATTATTACTACGAAACGTTTAGTATTCTTTTGCAAAGAAACAGAAGGAAAAAGCTGACCTATTTCTGATACGGAAATTTTTGTGTACAGCCGGAAGCTGACTACACATTCCTGCAATACAGTGCTACGCGCACGAACGCTGACGCTGCGACCTTCGCGTCATTACAAAACCTTGAAAGCGCATCGACTCCTGCTTGTGGGAGTGAAGTGAAAATGTGCACTTATAGATTATAAATCAATTTATACTTCATAGCATTATATGTATAACTTTGGACTTGTATAATTAAATATGCAATTGCAATATGCTCATTTCAGACTACACGCATAATTCCTCGAGAAAAAAATATAATAATTATTTATTAAATTAGGCTCACAATATCGAAATTTACAATTATATCTTCAACTTCCAACGTTTTTAGCTTGGAGAACCATGTTAACGAATACCAGATAATTATTTTCTAATTAAAATTTTTGTACTTGAAATTTCCCTGTAGAGCGAACTGAACTTACGTGTTGAACATAAGCGACCGAACTCAAAAGAATGCGCCAGTCCAACTCTTGGTAACGTAGTTAATGTTAGTATGCGGAAATTCATACGATGAAAACAAAATTTAGAGGTCATCTTACGACAGATATTTAACATCACATCAGTCATCGTGAAGAAAATATATCAATTATTAGACATTCTATAGAAGAAATTGTAAAGAACACAAGGAAAGAACATACATGTAAAGCATATATTTCGCACACTCCTGATAAAAAGCAAGAGAATAAAGAGCATAAATAAAAATATATAAAAATAAAAGCATGGCAACGTGAACGATTCTATCACTTAAATACCTATATTTCGCTGTCACCCATTATTCCCGAAAGAACTATGACTAATCAAAATTTAGAAATGGGTACAGACAAACACCGCTGTTCACCAGTGTAAGGGTCCGTTTTTAAGAAGTTACATGTAGGCGGGGTGACGTGCATTCAACACGGGTAGCGTGGCCCATCGGCAGCCCAACTACACGCTCTGAGCGGGAACACGTTGGTTAGCGGGCGGCACGACGACGAGGGAGGGTCTTGAAGGCGCATACTTTACGTTTTTGTAAACCATGAGAATGAAATATCACGTACTACTGGGCTAATACATACTAAGTGATCCTGGACATGCCGCCGTGCCCCCTCAAAAAATTTATTATGTGTGTTTCTAGTATTATAGGAGAGTTGGAAAACATAATTTTTTTAAAAATTTCCATGTCTGGTTTAAAAATGGCGTCCATTTTCGTTTTTCCGCATGCACCGTTTTTGACCTCTGTAAGCGTTTACGTAAGCTTTAATATCTCAAGATTGGTTTGGTCTAGCGTCTTAAAAATACAGACATTGTATTTAGCACATTCTACGCTATAGTTCCAACATATATCTAATTTATATAGCTACCTGCGTCTAATTGGTTTCGCGTCTTGAAGTAAACGTTTAAAAATGAATAAATTTGTGTTTTCGAAGGCAATTTTTTAAAGGAAGGGATGAAGTCTCAGACTTAAATCTTTAGTGCATACACATGCGTATACATAGATAATGTGCATAGAATTTCATCCTTGAGACATGTTTCCTTTCCAGGTTATAACCTTCAAAAAAAAATAATTGTTTTTCCAATTTTTCTGTTTTTTTTTTCGAAGACTTATAACTCTGTTGGGGGACCTAATAAAAATTTGNAGGGATGAAGTCTCAGACTTAAATCTTTAGTGCATACACATGCGTATACATAGATAATGTGCATAGAATTTCATCCTTGAGACATGTTTCCTTTCCAGGTTATAACCTTCAAAAAAAAAAAATTGTTTTTCCAATTTTTCTGTTGTTTTTTTTGAAGACTTATAACTCTGTTGGGGGACCTAATAAAAATTTGATATTTACAGGATTTAAAGATCTCCATGATTATAAACTACTGTAAATATTACAACTTTGAGATTTAACTGGAAGCAATATTATTTTCCCAATTTTGCTAAAACTTTTCACTTTGGTATTCATAAATAGTCAACTTTAAAACTCCGGAAACACAACAGTATGCTTCTATAAAATATAAATAATAATTTAGCAACTAAGTATCAGATATAATAAAGAAAATTGTTATAAAAATAATCTTGATAATTGTTTATAATTTTATTGTCAAATTACAGGTGTGCTCCCACTGTATCAGTGGTGCTTATCCTACAGCAGTGATATTTTGTCAGAAAACTTTCATGAAATATTGAAATTTTAATCGACCTTTTAATGTAGACTATTTATTTATATTATTACAACGTTTCAACAGTATGTTGCTGCCATCATCAGGCGAACGCTAGTGAATGGACATATGGACAAATTTGTTTGTTTCATCTTAGCTACAAGCATAAAAACAAAATTAAATACATATACAAATAAAACAATGCAAATAGGAACTTAGTAATTGATGATACTTTAACTATGGTCTCTTTTGATGTGGTTTCTCTTTTCCACAGGTCTACCTAACGATTTATCAGTTAATAGTGTTTTGAGTAGATGGAACAAAATTGAACAAAACTGCAATATTCCAAAGGATGAAATATTCCTAGCTTTAAAATTAATTATTGAATCTACATATTTTATGTTTAATAAGATTATATCATTAAGTAGAGGGATCACCAGTGGGTAGTCTGATTAGTCCACTTTTGTTGGAAATTGTTCTACGTGATCTTGAGAATTCATGCCTTAATAAATTAATTTTTTTCCTTTGCTTTATTGTCGTTATGTTGACGACATTTTGTGCACAATACCAAAAGATATAATAGAGCCTATGTTAAATGTTTTTCATGAATATCATCCAAGAATAAAATTTACGTTGGAGAAAGAAACAAAGGAAAAATAATTTTTTTTGATGTCTCAGTATTGCGATCTGATAATAATTTCTGTTTAATTGGTATCATAAAACAACTTATTCAGGACGGGTACTAAATTATTTTTTGGACAATCCTTTGGTGCAAAAGATAGCAATGGTCTACAATTTAGTTGACAAAATGATCTTGCTGTCTAATAATTGCTTCCACTACAATAATATTGAATTTGTAAAAACAATATGCTCCTATAAAATATAAATAATAATTTATTAGCAAATATTACCCAAGAAATTTTATAATGAAATATGTCAAGAGACGAATACACTATCTACCAATTTGAAACATCCTTCACCAAATGCTCAAAATTCTCAGTCTCAGATAGGAATAAATCTTTTGTTGTATTTTCATATCATAAAATAATATCACCAATTTTAAGAAGATATTTTCTCCAAGAAAACATTTGGTTGGTGAGTACAAGAAAACAAAATTATCTTGTAATTAAGGGGAAAGATGAAATCGATCACATGACTTCGCAAGATGTCATCTACAAACTTGTTTGCAAAAATTGTCCTTTTTGCTATATCGGACAGTCGAAACGTAAGTTATAAACGCGAATCAAAGAACATCAGAGTAACATAAACACGCTACAACATAATGTTATTATTATACCGTTTAAATTTTGATCATTCAATAGATTGGGAAAATGTTTCAATTTTAGATTGGGAGCCAAATTATTATAAACGTATAATGTCAGAAATGTTACATATTAAATTTACAAACTGACACAGAAAACTTGTCAAAAATTTATAGTTGTTTGCAATGATTTTTCTGCTTTGAAGGTTTGTGTTTTCAAATTATTTATTTTTTCTTTCTCATTGTTTTATTTGAATATGTATTTAATTTTGTTTTTATGCTTGTAACTAAGATGAAACAAAGAAATTTGTTGGTATGTCCGTTCACTAGCGTTCGCCTGATGATGGCAGCAACATTCTGTTGAAGCGTTGTAATAATATAAATAAAGTCTACATTAAAAGGTCGATTAAAATTTTAATATAATAATGATTGTAGACGTAGATAATGTCAATTTCATGAAATATATTTATTTTGAAGTTACAGGAACTATTGCAGCAGCAGTTCGTCAGAATGACACTTGAGCGCGAACACGGGACCTAAGCTGACAATGGAAGTACGTAAATTTTAGTCTGCAGCAGCTAAAATTTTAACTGTTACCAATGTAATACACACTTTCAGTAAAAAATATAATAATAAAGGCCTGTTTTATCCTGTTTCGACCTGTCATTTCTTGCCATTCCCTTGTGAGCTCTTCTGTAGTAACCGCCTTCGTAACTAAGATGGCCGTGATTCAGTGCAGATTCAGTGAAATTATGGTAGCATGAAGTAATTGTTATATTACCCCGTGTATGTAGTTGCACAGATTCTCGCTAGTCGAGTGATTTTCTGACATCTATTGAGTGCTATAAAAACAATCTCTGGTGATATCTATTGCTAATCTGTCAGACTTTCTAGGGCTGATAAAACTTGGTTCAACGTAGCCAGACCAAGTGATTAGTCTGTGCTTTTTCGAGTATTGATCGATGGATGTCAGAGGCGTACATCCTTTTTTAAAAAATATAGATTTGGGGTTATGAAAAGGAAGAAGGTACAAGACGAGTTGCAGTAATGCGAAAAATTGAAAAAGTAATTGCATGCAAAATATATTGAAGCATCTCATTTTACAACAGTATGTAATATGTATATTGTTAACAATGAATGGTGTCACAGCAAAAATTTCGAGCTTCTGCAACAAATTGAAATTGGAATTTTACACTCTTCATGGAATATTATTTATATCATATTTGGGTAAAAAAAATCTCAAATTTTTAATTCTTTTATGAATGAGAAATATGTTTTAAACTTTTCTCTATCATTTGCCTTTTATGGGTTAGTGCAGGTCCAGCGCGCATTCATCCCAGGTTCCGTCGTAAAATCCTTTCGTAAATACAGCCTGTCGTACCCAATTTACGACAGAAAAATCTGTCGTAACCTGTGTCGTAAAATCCTGTCGTAACGACAGAAAATTTCGGTGAAGATATCATTCTCTGGAGAAGAACGTTCTACAAGTACATGATAATTCGTGTTGGCGTGTACAATATTTAACGCCACATTTAATAAAACAACAACAAATATATTTTTATGTAGGTTTAGAGCAATGCATGTAATATGCATTCTTTGTTAGAGACCACAGCTTGAAAATGACGCGTACGAGTTGCAAAGGGCATCATGACTTTGACTGCATCAAGTAAACGTCGAGGAGACGGGAAACATGTACACTTTGAAACAGCAAAACGCATCGAGTTCCATATTTTATTCTGAAGAGATCAAACACGAGAAAAAAATATAGACAATTCCCCGAAACCTCGATGTCGACGAGCCGTAAAGCCCCACAAAAAAAATCCCCGAAATAAATGAGCGTCTAATCAAAAGACGAAACTGAACATAAGGGGTGGCTTTTAGGGGTGCGTAGCTCCGAAAATGTTGGGGAAGAGTTTATAGTCGTAAACAATACTACATTCTACACCAAGTTTTCAAAACTTAACGATTTATTTCCCCTAATTTTGCTAATTCCAGTGTACTAATATAGTGTACAGTTCTCAAGGGTGAACAGGGTTGACGGTTCTCTCTTCATTTAAGGACTCTATCAGGTTTGGACAAGGCTGAAGGTTCTCTCTCTCAATTAACGCCTCAAGCACGTCTCAAGTCATTGCTATTTTATAGCTGCAGCAGGGGCAGGCCACAGACTATAAACCAGACGCCCCTCTCCCATACTAACAGTGTATTAACAGCTTTCAGCGCTCCTAACATTATTCTATGCAAACTACCAAGTTCAAAAACCGGCCACAGGGCGCGTGGCAGTTCCCGATTCCCCTCCCCCTTCCCCCACCAGGTACTGTA
>NNCF01126791.1:1065361-1112234 GCA_002313205.1 Laupala kohalensis
AATGCCTGTTGTGTAAATAAATAATTAAAAAATATAAAATCTAAACTATTCATTGAAATTTTATGATTTAAAAACGTTTTCTATCTTTGTTAGATGCACAAAACTAATTATTCATGAAATTTGATGATGACTGATTTCTTCCTTCTTAAATTACTCTCTTATATTGAAGTATTTTAACACTTCTATTTTTAATAATGTTTTATTGATAATTTTGGTTAATTTTTGTAGATAGACATATACTGTCATATACTGTCATAATTTTTGTAGAACTCTCTGAGACAAATAGTTTTTCCATTCATAGTTGTCACCTATCTCTAACAGTTAGGTAGCATAAGCAAATATAACTCTTTCTTTTTCTGCGATCTTATCGAGATTTATTGTCAAAAACCATTTCTATCTATCTTATGACACATTTTTAAAATAAAAGTTAGGCTATGTTCATCCTGGACATCTAACTACCTTGTTGCCAAATTTCATCACGATCATTTCTGTGGTTAAGTTGTGATCAGGTAGCAAACAGATACACACACTTTCATGTTACATATTTTTATATTAGTATGAATTGTACCTACAAGTTTCCCTCTCATAATTTTTCCTATTTATTTTATAAAGTAAATTACAAGAGTTAAGTGGAATGAATTCCTTTTGTACAATTATTTATTTAGAATATCTTAATTCTTTCTTGTAATCTTTGTTATTTGTTTCTTCCACAGAAGCATGTGCAAGACAAGTAGAAGTTACTCTGGAAGAACTTGACGAAGTGGCAGAGCATGTGGGAGCTAAGTGGGAGCGTCTGGGTGTACGCCTGGGCTTTTCCAAGGGTCAGTTGGAACGTCTGCTTGAGGAGCACAAACACATTGGCCTTAAGGAGGTAACTGCTAAGTACTCCTATTCCTCTGTATTCCTGAAGAATTATTGCAATATCAACAGCAAGATGAAACGACTATCAAGGACCACCTTTTATGTATACATAGGTGTTTCTACCTGTCGTTTTTTGGTACAATAATTTTTATGCTTATCTTTCTATTCATCTAATTAGGAATAATTGATGAAGGAAAAAAACATGTCTTTCTGAAATACATCATCAATGATATAAATAAATACTTGAAACCTTTTATAAGTTGACCTTCAGAAGGCGTACAATGACTTGGTACATTATATTGGCACATGAATCAGTGCACTGGAAGAGGCCAATAAGAACACGATCGGCGGTTGGACAACAGTTAGGAATTCTCGCTATCTTTCCAACTGCTATCTCCCCTATGAATTCTGTTATTCCAACTGCGACCAAGTAAACATGCACCACCCCAACTCTTCACTCAAAATAGGTTTAGTGTGTTAGATGACATGTCCCAGTTTTCCTCCTTACCTAATCCTCCCACTCGTTTCAACCCTTCCCGTCCAGTACCTAAACCTGTTAACCCTCTTCACAAACCACCGCAGCTGCCCAAAACCATGTAAAGTAATGCTACCCAGAGTTGAAGCCAACACTTCCTTGCAGGAATCAAACATGCCCATATTTGCGATTCGCACGTCACCACATGTTCTGGCGAACACGGGGCCCCGAGCTGAGTCTGGCATTACTTCCACTTACTTGTGCCATGCTCCTTCCTTTCTCTTTTCTGACCTCCCTTGGTCACCTCTTGTTCTTTTCGATCCCGACGCTATTAGGGCTAGGGTATCTTTCATTTTCCTCTTCCCCCANTATTTTTTAAATGTTTATAGGAAAGTTTTGCGATATGTTGGAATTTGTGTTTTGAGTTGTAATGCAGGAGGGTTTTTAGTGGGTATGGCTAAGTCTTTCGGCGAGTCCCACACGCGGGGAGAGTCATGTTGGCTCTCCCTAGTGCGTAACTGCATTTTCCCTACCTGTACAAGTTTTAAGGGCTCTAATGACCTCGCTGTTGACGAGCCCTAAAGCCCCACAAAAAAACAAACAAAAAAAACCACATGTTCTCCATTTTGTGTGGATTGCTCCCCAACTGATTCTCAGTCTCCGGCTAAATGAACATTTGGCTTGAAGACATTGAAGTTATTCGAGAACTGGACACCTACTCAAAGACACTCAACAAGTGGGAGAGTAATCATCATAGGTTGACAGAATGACATAAACTTGGGAGGTTATTTCAACCCTTCTGGGCATGTACAAAAACTAAAAATGACCTCTCTAGTCTGCCTCCATGCTTCAATGTTCTACAAATAAACCACAAAATAACCTCGCAAACATCTCCCTAAAACATCCCCTGGTAGACACAAATATCACTTTTTTTTTGCAACCACACCTGACTGCCAAGGATTTTACCCAGTACTGTTTACTCATAAGACTGCCTGGGAAGCATCACTTCGGTTCTTTACTTGCTTCACATCTGACCTCGCATCCTCCTCCTACCACTTCTCCCACTCCTACACCTCCAATTCCACCTCCCTTTGCTCCTACCTCATCACCATGTCCTACCTCTACCCCCTTGCCCAGGTCTAACTCATCTATTCCTATATCCACATATCCTTCCGCCCCCATACACAGGTACTTAAGAATACGATGTAGTACTCGAAGGTGACAATCACGTTCGAGTGCATTGTGCAGGCTTGATCTGGGACTATATGCTGTACCAAATTCATGTTCCCCTCCACAATCTAACTTCGATTGCATCTTTTGAGAATCACAATCTCTTTGCAAAAACAAAATTATTATATTTTATCATAAAGTCAAATCCCTTTCAAACAAATTGACAGACATTGAAAATCTTGTTTGCGAAAGTCCATTTGATTTGCTATGTCTCACAAAACATTGGCTTTCAACTAACAACATCAATGATACTTTTATTCCTAATTATTATTTAGCAAAATCTTACTGTCGACAAAATTTTAAAAGAGAGAATCCTCAAGGAGGTATGTGTATATACGTTTGTAACGATATTTTATCTTCTCATTTGTCTTATGTATTTGGTACTATTGTTTTATGTATTTGTAGACCTCCTCACTCAGAACTTGAATTTTTTAAAAAATTTTAAAATTTTGAAATTATTTTAAAACATATTACATGCAAAACCACAAAATCTTTCGTTATATGTGGTGATTTCAATATTGATTTCCTGAGTGCATCTGATTCCACACATTCACCCATAAATCGATTCAAGAATCTTATAGACACCTTCAATTATGATAAGTGACCCCACTTGCCTCTCCAGTTCATCTCGAACATTGCTAGATCAGATTATTGTCAACAATGAAATCTCGTATTCCTCTGAAGTGTTGAACGTGTGATACAGTAATCAGCGTGAGGAAACTTGGAAAGATGTTAAGAATTGCCAAAACACCAATCAATGTATTTATTTTAACATTCCTGAAACATTACAGCTTTAGGTTTCCCATAAAATGCATGTCAGTTAAAGTAAATAATCACAAAAGATGGATAACCCAAGCGATAAGAATTTCTTCCAAAAACAAACTTCATTTATATTACCTTTCAAAACTGTGTAATCAACTACCCAAGTTCCATAATTATTTCCCTAAATAAGACTATTATTTGAAAAGTAGTCTATGCAACTGGTTTGGAATGTGCCTTAGGAGTAGGCAATTATATTCTGTTCAATGTAATGTAAGACATATAAATTAATCTAAACATATGAACTTGTTTGTCCAGGACAAACCTCGTCTTAGTAGATAAAACTACCAACGTTTTGGCCATCATGCTGTGGCCTTCTTCAGGGCAATGTCAGAGTCATACAGACCTAAGTCGCTGTCGTACGTTGGCAGAGTGCGACATCTTTTGTGGGTCAGTGAAATGGGGAGCAGGGTCACAAGGATGCATAAATTTATAGAAATATCTCCATCGTCTTTATGCTTAGGCAAAACTAATCCATAAAACCACTGTTCCACAAAACATTATATGTTCAGGCAATATAATACATTGTGCACACTGATGAATTTGCACTCTAGAAAATTTGAAAATAATGCAAAAGTTTAGATCAAAACTGTCATGCTTTGTTGCTATTATGTCTTCAGATTTGGGGGAAAATGGTTATTACTATGTGTTGTGGTTTTGGTTTTGAAGAAATGAGTCTCCAGCTTCTGACATGCTTTATGAGTGTTTCTTTTTTGATCATCGTAAATTTTCAATTTTTAGATTGCAAAATTCATAGAATTTTTGTACATTAACTGTGATATTACCAGAGTTCTTTTGGACGCTTGCTTTAGTCACAAGGTATTTGACAGTCCCACCAATACCACCACCAGGAGACTTCCCCTGGCTGGTAGCAAAAAATGACCATGTAGCTTTCAGTCCAAAGTCTTATAATACTAAGAAGAAAATTCTAAAATACATAGAAAAAATTAAGGCTATCCCATGGATCCAGGAAGTAAAAAATGATTTAGAAAAAGCTTGAATAAAAAGATCTGACATTTTGGACCGAAAACTATACAGAGAGAAGGTAGATACATGAAAAGTACAGTTGCAAAATGAAATCCCAAAAAGAGCAGGAACTAAATGGACAGAGGAGAGGAAGAAAAATCATAGCGAAAGAATGTAGGAAGTGTGGATACAGAGGAAAATGAACAGTTAAATCATATGGCTTTGCGTGATCCGTACAAGGGTCCATTCGCAAATAATAATAATAACAACAACAACAACAATACTAATAATTATACTGATGATGATAATGACAATAACAATAATAGTAACAACAATAACAATAAAAACAATGACAGTAATTATAATACTAATACTAATAACTACCACGACCACAACAGCAGTCCTGTTTGGCCCCCAGGTGGCTGTCCCATCAGCAGGATAGGTATGTGGTGGACTGACTACCTTCCCATGCTGAAATTGAAGAAATTTTCAAAAGGTCTACAAGAAAGAAAAAGTCCCTGTTGTAAAGGCACAAATTTATGAAGTTTTTCTTGTTTTTATACATCCATCGCTGAAATAAATCAAACTTTTTACAGTTGGGAAAGTGTTTTTGAAGAAGTTTACTACAACCTTTTGTGTTGCATGAACAAAAGATGCATCATACTCCAAGTCATCAGACACTATACACAAGCTGGAAATATTAAATTTCATCTTCAAACCAATCTTCACTTTTGGTTGTAAAAAAACAAAACAAAAATTAAAAATGCATCTTAGACAATTTATACAATACTTCATAAGCAGATGCTAAACCTGCTAACAGTTCTGTGTTGCAGGATAGAAAGAACAAACATTCTTTTAAGCATGCAAAAACATACAAGCTGTGTGATATTGTATTAAAAAAGTACAGCCTGAAATGTACTCATCACATTAGATTTAACAGTTTGTGCATCTAAAACTTTGGTAACTTGTGATAGTTGTATGTTAAATCAAACAAGAAACCATGCTAGCTTTATTAATTTACACTATGACGAAAACACGGACAGCATTGCATAGCTTGTTGACTGTGGGTGTCAACTCCAGGTCCAAAAAGACTTGAAGATGAGGGTAACCCCATAGAGCCACAGTGCAGGATAAAAATGCTATTAATATGTTTTTAAATTCTGTGGATTATGATGTAGATCTGTTGTGTTTTAGGTGTCATACCAGATGCTGCTGAAGTGGAAGCAGAGCCAAGGCAGGAAAGCCCGAGTGGGAATTCTATGTCAGACTTTATGGGAGACTGGACATCGCGCAGCAGCTGAGAAGCTGGCTTCTCTTTCTCAAGAAACCAAGATATCCTCGAAAACTTCCTTCTGACACTGTCAATAAATTTTATTTTGTTATAAAATTTCATTCCTGTGGTACAATGTATTTTGTGATATTGCCATTTAAGGTCGATTATCATAGATGTGAGTGAGACTATAAATGTTTTTTTATTCTCACTGAAACATTTTATGTTGATATCTTGTACAATTTTGGCCATAACTTGGATACGGATTGTGCTGTTGGCATAAGGCGTCTACTTACAGGTTACCCATTTTCTTCCCCAAATTTGCTCACCTTTATTGTATCAAAAGTGATCATGGATTGGTTTAAGCGATTGAGGCATTTACATGCATTGGTACTTGAATTAAGGTAGTACTTCACATAAACTCAAAAATGCTGGATTTTGTTTAAAATTTGTAAACATGTTGATATTATGACTGTCAACAAAGAGACAAGATATTTGATGTATAATTTTTCATTCTTTCAAATTGAAATTGAAATACATTACTTTGAGCTTTTTGTTGATTGAATGCTTTGCCTTTCCACATAAAACAAGATGATTTTAAAGACATTCTTCAAATAATCAACGTTGGAAATAACCTCAAAAACCTTCATCCATGTGTTGTTAACAAGCAACAAGCTCAGTTATGTATTACAATGCTACTAAATTGAAAAAGTAAAATGCAATGTTTTGCAAATTAAGTGTAAAATAACATATTTCATTTTGTATTATATTGAAATTCATAATTTAATACATATGACATATCCCAAGGGATCTGATATGTTTTGAAGAAATATTAATGTCACAGTTTGGTATCTCACTGCACAGTTTAAATTTAAAGATTTTTTTCTCCTGCAAGTTACAATTCGGGTACAATCACATTAAAAGTTTGAAATTTCTAATGAATTTTCATAATTTTCAACCATATATGCTAATTTAAAGTGTTTAAACAAACTTCTCAAGCTATTTTGAATCATTTTACTATATGTATGTGTAATTAACTATAATATTCCATAATAGAGAACTTCATTATCTGCATTAAGTCCATTAACTTTTGACTAGATCTTACGTGAAGTATAACCTTAAAGGATCATCAGATTTTTTTTGAATGTATGAAAGTGCATTTAGAGGGTATTCATATAAAGTTTCATACATTTTCATTTGTGTTATACTTTAGTATATAAGCTACAGAATTAATGTATTTTACAGTTCAGTTACCCTCACCTACTCCTAACAAGTATCTTGTTTGGTACCCTATGCTCCCTGGTTACCCAAATTCTCTCCTTCCCAATCCTTCCCATTCCCTCATTTTATAGTTGGGAAGAAGAGCAGACCTCATGGCCTGAACCTTACTGTTAGACATTTGTTTACATGTGAACATGAGATGTTCAGTGTAATTCTTTTTATTTGGTTTCAATTGAACTTGAAGGTTGAATTCAGTGCACATTGTTGATACACACAAGCAATTAATTAATTACTTTGAAAAATTGTTTGATAATGATTTTTCACTCCACTTGCATACAATTTACCATTAGTTTGAGAGGATATCATACTCCCATACTCAGCCAAGTATACCTGGAGCTCCGCTATTCAAACAAAGTGTTGGTTTATCTCCATGATGCTACTAAATTGTATCCCCAAATCAAATTTTTCTTTGTTGGAACTTCCAAGAAAAATTTTCAGGATTTAAATTTAATGAAGAAAATCCTTTCCCAAACATTCAGTTCTTACTGTTGGTGGACAACTAAAATTTTTATCTCAAATTAATGCTTTCTCTTGCTAAAAATAAGCTGTTGTTGAGTTTCTGTTTGTTTAAATTTGGTTTTCTTAAAACATTCTTCTTACCTTATGTGTAATGATTTAATATTATGTTTTTGTTGAGTCCTATATCCTTGTAATTTGCCTTGATCAAAAGTTTAACATTGTAATGAACTTGTACTCATTGAATTTTGTGTTCTCTGATCAGGTAGGAATTATCTGCCTTCTTAAAGGCCCCAATTATGCTTCAAAACTGCGTGATTATGCTCTAAATATGTTTTTATATTGTGACTTTGGTTATAAACATGCATCCATTTTTGCATATATCTGTGCAATAAAATCATAATTTTTTCTCAATATTTATGACAAGGAACCTTATTTGTTTCACATGCATGATGGCAGATTTTAAATATTTGTATTAACATATTAATGTAAATTTACTCAAATAAGAATAAGATAGAGTGAATTATAGATTCCATCAGTTCAGTTATCCATTTTCTTGCAAAACAAAATGTTAAACATGGCACATCATCACAAAAGATTACAGGCATTAACATGATGTAATTTATATTGAAGACAATGGCAACAAAGTTTAGAAACAAAGAAGAAAGCAAAATAAAAAATCATTGGCGAGAAAACCATCACTACATTCATAAACAGTCTCCTTTCCAACTGTCAACCATTGCATGTTTAATTTGCAATGAGGGAAATGCACGTAGTTTGAAAAGCTGAGGTGCTTGATGTGTTCTGTTTATGCCGAAAGGCAGGGTTTTCTGGAGAGGATGAATTAAGTACTTCACTGGTCATTTAATCTATAATTTTTGGGTGAATTTCTGATTAAATTATGCTCATTGAAATCAACAGATTTGTTGTGTAACACAAGAAACTGATAATTTTGCATGCATTTTGAAAGTATGTCCTTTAATGCTTTGAGCAGATAGTTCTAATCCTTACTGACGATTTTTTAAAATTCTTTTGTAAGACTGGACTGGATGATCTGTATTTTTTTGAATAGCAATTGTTCCTCCTCCATTTTTAAGAGGGTTGCATCTCTGATAGATTTTTGTTTCCTAAACCTTTTTATTGTCAATTAACTCTCTTCCAGAAGCGTTGGATTTTGCTCCACTGACTATATGCTCAAATTATATTCATTCCTTTTTACAGAGATATTAACCAACCTAAATGCAAGGCAAATGTTTGCTTCACATGTTACACGGCAATTAGGTTATAACCATTCTCTTTGTTGTATTGCTACATTGGTTTCGTTGTAAATATTTCAAATTACATCCCTTACTAGTAATTTTCATGTCCAAAAAGTTGAACTGTTCAATTATTGCAGTTGCCAAAGAGGATTTTATTCAAGCTTTTGCATAATTAGGAGTTTTAGGGCATCTTGGTGTTAATTAAAGACAACAAGTATCATCAACTTGTCTGTATCACATTTTGAACATCATTGGGAAAACTCTTGATATTCTAATTTTAAGATTAGTCAGATAAGTTTGTCTAAAATGGTGATAATGGATTTCGTATGGCCAGGTCAGATTTTTTGTACATGAAAATTCCCTCGAACCTCACAATTTGGTGTAATTTTTTCTCCCTATATTTTACATTGAAACTATTCTCTTTCTAAATTTTCCATTTTATCAGGTTTTTTTTGTTGTAATTATTGTGCCTTAGGGTATAAACACACCCTGTCAATTAAGACACTGGATTCACAATTTGCGTTTAATGGTGCTCTTTACATCTTAAGAATATCAAATCATGGGACCGTAGAATAATCTCACAAATATTTTGAAAAAAATTGTTATGGTGCCTTGGAAATGAGAATTTAAACTGTATGTTTTTTATATAGTTTTGACTAGTTTTTCATATAAATGATTGTGTAAATGACATTATAGAACTCAAGTTGTACATGAATTAAGATTCAAAATTTGTCTTTCTTGTTCTGTGTTCTAGGTTCATTTTATCATCGTTGTTGTAAAAATACTTTGTTGGTTACGGTGGTAGAAATAATTTATCTTTCTTCCTTATTTGGGTGAGAGACTATGCTTTTGTGATCGTTCTTTTTATTCATATTTGTTGCTTCAGGTATGTTTTGGAAGGGATCTTACCTAGGTGCTAAGAATAATTGTAATAAAAACTAGTTGATTTCATAAATTGGTGAATAATTTACCATTTATGAAGTTTTACCCAGTAACATTGTTGGAACTGGCTTGTTAGAAGGAAATTTCTTGTGGGGCCATGCAGCATAGAAATAGTACTCCCTACATGTAAAAAAAAAAAGTTTTCTATTACAATTTTGTACTTTCCTTTCTGAACTATTAAATGAAAGAGTTTTAATTTAAACTTACAATGTAAAAAATTATGTTCTGTGAAAGCAAGGGTTACATACATATTACAAGAATGTTTAAGAAATGTGAGCTGTATATTTAGTATGTTATATTATTGTGATACATGTAATACTTGTATGAATCATAGAACTAGTCCACAATGTATCAATTCTTTAATCTGTTGAAAAAAAGTTTTGTTTTTTATCAATTTCGCTGAATATACTTGGAATTTTTAATTATGATTTGTTATTGATGTATTGTATTATGATGAAGTATATTTGCATCTATAACTGATCAGATGACTTCATTGTCATAAATGTAACTACCAATATTTCTGCTATCCTCCTGTGGCCATCCTCTGAGATAACCTCTGTAGAGGGGATCAAACTATTACACCTTTTGCTCCAGAGGTGTACAGCGATTTGTTCTTCGATGAATGCTACAGGCAATGGCATGCAACGTAGAAGGCAGGGATTAGATAATCGAGCGTGTCCACTCTCCCCACCGCTTGCAAATACAGCAAGAGTTCAAACTTGGGAACACATGTTGAGGAGCTCTTATATGTGCTCACGATGCTGGTTGTCATTTGGAAGCTCCATTTTTACTCTACTGTCCAGCTTTTGCATGAAAATTTCAGAAATCTATTCACTCTCTATTTTAATTTAATTGAGCACAGTTGCACATCTCTTAATTGTTTGTTTTAAACGAACTGTTAAATATCTTCTGCTAAAATATCTTGAATTAACAAGTATCAACATCTTCAATTGTTATATAATCAACTCAATATATTGAATCATCCTATAATAAATTACTGTATCTGGCAAATGTCTTGTGAAGGGAACTTGATCGAAGGAACTTTAAGTTTCTTCAACAATGGAATATGAAACAATCTGCATGGAGTCAATTAAGTAGTGCTGGCAGTTCCCTACCTCTGCACATCCGGTTATTTCCTCCTTGAGGTGGCTGGTAGGAGTTGCCCTGAAAATGCCTGAAACTAGCAGCATTGGTTGCCTTTGTTTTACTCTCATCTTCGTTTATCTTGGATACATTTTTTGTCAATCCACTTGTCGTGGTTCACAAACAATTTAATTGTTGCTTAGCAATTTTGAGACTTTTAATTTTCTTAAACACATTAATTTCAAGTACTATCTGTTAACTTAAGAATAGCATGCAATTATACAATAACTTAATCTTGAATTTTGTGAATTTTTGTTGTAAACAGAGGGAAGTAGCTAATGAGCTGTAATTTTTTAATAAAATAAGAACAGATAGATGCTTCTCATTTTAAAAAAAATTAATATCTGTTGGGTAAGCCAATATTCATTTTAAATTTGGCTTAATTGAAGTCCAAAATGAGGGAAATTAGCAATAAAAGTTGGTATATGTACTCAAGGGATAAGCCCAAGGAAACAAATATTTTGGAATTTTCACCAATATTCTCAATTATTGGTTCAGTGTTATAGGACAAATATAAGTGGAGATATATGCCTTCCCATTAGGCATTGCAGTAAATCATACATCTAATGAAACAAAAAGGACCATCTTCAGCAAAAAGTTTCAAAACAAATTAAGCATGTGATTGAGTACTTAATACACAGCAAATCAAATTTAGTGATGCTCCTTCTTCATCTCTCCAAAACTTTTGTGTTGATACATATCTATGACAGATCCTTCACCTGCTGTCATTCTTAAAGTGAAGGAGTGGCTATCAGAGAGTACATCCAGCAGTAGGGGAGTACTTATTCTACGTAGTATAGATCAACACAAATCCTCCTGAGCAGTTTTAGAACGTGAGAAACTCACTCCTCAATGAGGATTACTGGGGTCGTTTTCGAGGATGAATGAATTTTTTCATCTCATCTAAAGTAGACTTCATTGACAATGAATGTGATTATGTAAATGAGATTAGGTCTCTCTGACATCTTAGTGTGTTGTGTTTGATTGCTTTCTGTGAAATTTTCACATCATGATACTAAGGGATGCCAAATGCAAATGGTATTGTACAGAAACCATGTTAGGAGTCTCTAGAAAACACAAAGGTGCCTTTATGCAGAATTACGCATTGATAATTTTCATAACAAAATAATGATGGTGAAATGAAAGTGCCCAGCTAAATTTGAATCATAGAAAAATAAAACTGACGAGCCCTATAGCACCCCCACACACACACACAAAAAAAAGATTTAAAAAATTGAAAATGGGCAATGAACTACATCCTAACCTCTTGAATGGTTTGATCTTATTTATATGATGATATGTCAACATTGTGGTCCCCAAATTAAATGAAATCTTCAATGATTTCCAAATACTTTCCAGCAAGAAGAGTTTAACAACATGGTGGTTGGTGATTAGTCTGGATGCTCGATCATAACACATCATTCGTTGAAAATAAATTCTCTACCTTCAATCTCTATGGTACTTTCCATCGTTTGTTTTATGACATGCCATTCCAAACATGACACCAATATTTTGAAGAAATACCTTCCTTTTTTGCTCATTTCTTGATTTTGAGCCTGGACATATAGTCCAATGATCTTAACAGAATGGAGAAAATATTTACAGCACCTGACGGCATTTTTTTTTGTCAATATAAAGTTTCTTTTTTTACCCAAGAAGTGACAATACTGAGCATGTAAAAACAATCTTTTTTTTAAAGTAAGACGTTTACTAACAAGTATTTTTGATTCCTAAAATGTAACAAATATTTCTTTACCCAGAATAATTTTTTCTACAATTGAGTTCATTCTCAATGTTTTTCAAAGAAATAAATAATGGATAATATATTACAAATCTTGCATCGTTTATTGGATCAGAATACAAAGTTTCAAATACTGGGGAAAAGCAGCATTTTACAAAAGAGTTCAGTAAAATAATTGATGAAATAGTCTCATGCTGAAAAGAAGAATTTTGCTCACATAACAGAGTTACTGAAAAACTTCTTTTTAAAAAAGTCACAAGATGTTATCAATCAAATAAATACATATATCAACATTTTAACTCAAAGAGTTCAAAATGTCAATAACATTCCAGCCATTAATTTTAATGAAGTACTAAATCCCTGTGTACTACGGCATCAGGAACCACCTTTTTGAAACAGCATTAAAAATATAATAAACTTAATAACAACTATAGTTCTTCATTGTTATTAATAATATGACATATATAAGATACATAGAAAGCATGAGCAAAACAAACTGATAACCACTTGATAAAAGTCTGTTCAAACAATAAACTAATCCAAAGTCACAGCCATCAAAATTACATAAAAATTAAAAAGAAAATCACTTGTATTCACCGTTGAAGGAAAGTGATAAAAACTATGGTTCAGGTGATTCAGGTCTTCTTGCATTTGAGCAAGGAGAGAGAAAATCAGCGATTGACTGCCATTGGTGCAATGCACGACTGTCTTTAGCTCTTCTGCAGACTATGAAGTGGTGGAACCAGAGATTGTTGCTCACACTCATGAAGTAAGATTTCTTCCTGGGCTCATCAAGGTTGTTTATCTTTGATTCATTTCCATGAACTTTCCTTTCTTCAGTATTTTGTTATCCTATGTATGTGATTATTAAATAAAAACCACAAAAGGGAGAAAGTAGCAGAGGTAACTATTCTACTAAGTAGTCTTACAGAGCCAAGAGGAAGAACATATGAACTCACTCCAGAGAGAAACAAGCCACAAAGCTCCTGCCATGGAGCTCTTAGAACCTTGGATCATTTAAATTTAGTAAACTCTTTTGAAGGAAAAACCAATTCCGAATTTAGAGTGACTGAAACACAAGTTAAAATCTGGCTTCAATAGAAACATTTTTCTACAGCTTTTTATTATTACATATACATCCAAAAAGGAATGCACCATGTATCGGATAGTACCTGTCAGTGTTCTGGTTTCTTTGTTTTTGCACCCACAGCCTTCTGACTATTTTCAAATAACACTTACTAAGCTGTGCTTATCTTCGTGCCATGTAGTGTTCGCGAGCATTACGCCTCTTGTTGCAGCTGTTGGAGGAGTCGCAAGCGATGGCGCTCCAGCTCGTCCTCACTCAGCTCCTGCTCGTCGCTCTTGCTGATTCGCAGCGGAGGAGATGTGATTCCCGAGGTAGCAGAGGCGTTGTTGGCAGGTGGGGCGTCGCGTGGCGAGCGAGGCGACCCGCGCCTGCGCGACCGTTTGCCCTTCTTGCGATCACGATGGCGACGCCCGTTGCCACCGCCCGAAGACTCGCCGGAAGACGACGCGGAGCGAGAGCGTCGTCGTGTGCCACCTCCGCTGGCGGCAGCGCCGCCGCCGCCACCACTACTGCCCCCTCGCCGACTGTGATGACCTCCTCCACCACCACTGTCACTGTCACTAGCGCCTCGCGAACGTGAAGGAGATCTCGAGCCGCGTTTGCGCTTCTTGTTCTTTTTTGCCTTCTTGGAACGGGAGTGGTGATGGCTACATGCCTCTTCCACCTGCGAACATAAACAATGCTACAATTATACAAATAGCCAGGACCCGTTTTCCATAAGGCTGACTAGACTAGAAGCCTGCATTCAGAAGGCTCAATACAAGTTTTTTTCTTCAGTTTTTGAATATATACACGGTAAAATGTTCAATTTGAAACGTGAACCAATGCAACTAATTTAAATAAACACTACTCTCGTCTCAATTACACACAGAACATTGTCCGTTAAAATATCGTATTACATACTAGGTCTAGTTACTGTTGAACACTATCAATATAATAATCTCATTAACTCGTCTAAAATATTTTATTTGTGGACCTTCCGGATAGGGTGCTTGGTTAATACTTCGCGAACGCATGCCTTCACCCCGACGGCGAAGATCTCTCATCTCCACCTTGCAGTCGCCGAGGATCTATTATTATCACACTGGATTCGGTAAAGAAGAAAAGAAACGCGTTTCTCCTAGCAAGTGGCATAAGGAAAACGCGAGGAACAACTCAGTAAAGGTCGAAAATGACTGCTCGAACATAAAATCATCCGATTGAAGGATATTCGTCAAGGACGGTATCACTCGTTTGTGTTTCTTAATTGATACCGATTCGGATATCTCTTGCATTCCTCGTAATTGCACCGACACCAAAGCATAGGGAACAATGGACCTCAAACTAAATCTAAATTTACGAAGGAACTTTTAGATGGATGAACTTTGGATGAACTTACAATGGACCTCAAACCAATAATTAGTTCAGATTTCCTAGCCTACAACAATCTTCTATCGGTCTGTCGCACTACTCATTCCGTCGTTTATTTTCAAATCGAGTTGCTCCCAAACCAGTGTCGCGCAGTCAATCAATGATGCTTCAAAAAGATCAATCTTGGCGACCATGCGGCTATTATAAGAGTTTTAAACTTAAAACCAACCGGACAGGTATCTCATGCGTCACATTCACGATTTTCGTAACAACTTGTCGGGAGCCAAAATTCTTTTCGCTATCGATCTATTCAAAAGACATTCACCAGATTCCAGTTAACAAAGCAGACATTCCAAAAACTGCAGTTACAGCTCCCATCAGTCTTTTATAGATTCCTGACGTGTCTTTGGGACCTTCTGGAGCAGATAAAACTTTTCAGTGCTTCATTGATAAAGACACAACTGGGTTAGAAATCTAAGGTGGTCCTTGCAGCATGACATCCTAGGTTTTCTTCCATCAGATAACGTGGAGCCGCAACTAACCCACATAAATGCAATTTCGGAAAAAACCGAAGTGCTCTTCCAGGAAAACACCATAAATTCACAGAACATACGTCCCCCTCAGCAACGGTAAACAGCTCTCCAGCGAATGCAACCTCCCACCATTGTGCATGGTTTGCGTCGTTTTCTAGGCATGTTGAACTTCTTCCGCATATTCATCCCGCAAGCGACTAAAATTCAAGCTTCCCTTCGCGACGCTCTTGTAGACACTAAAGGAAAAGGGGCGAAATCATACGCATGGACTCTTCAATTGCTCAAAAATTTGTAGTCATACAAAGATACCTGGCCACAAGGCTTCTACACCACCCAGTAAATAATGTTCAAAATGGACTCTTCCGATGCGTACTGCTTTCATATCGGGACCTGCCTTTTGCAGAAAGAACAAATGCAACCATAGAATTTTTCAACAATAACAACGACAATGACCTACTTGTTACAGATAAATTTTGGCAATCTACAAAAGCGTCCTGCACTTACGACATGTCTTGGAGACGCG
Organism: Laupala kohalensis; assembly: GCA_002313205.1. Lineage (NCBI taxonomy): Eukaryota > Metazoa > Arthropoda > Insecta > Orthoptera > Trigonidiidae > Laupala > Laupala kohalensis. The sequence goes on from NNCF01126791.1 coordinate 1,081,298, forward strand.
TTCAGTCACAGTTTTCAATGATCACAAACTCTGGCTTAATGCTTTAAAAACAAACGCGAAATACTTCCCGCGCGTCAACTTAATTTTTTCACTGACAGATTTACCACCGATATCATGTATATAACATTTGAGAATAATGCTGTGGCTGATACCGTATCAGCGCGGCCACAGCATACTTAGGGGTATCAGGCACAACATACACAGGGGCGGTACAGTACGTGATCTTGGAGGCGAAACTTTGTTAACTTTGTTTCCCCCCCCCCCCCCCCCNAAGAATCACTCGTTTTATTAATAGTGAAAATAAAATACGTTTATGGCGGCGGAAGTATTTATTTTTTCAGCCTTGTACTTAGTTCGTTTGAAGTACACTTCTGTATAGAACAACATTGCGCAGCATATAAAAATCCTTTACCATACGGGACGAAATGCAATGGAAAGGAGTAGTGACGGGTAATGTAAATCCCGGTGACGTTAACTAGGGACAGGGTTCTAGATATTGTAAATCAAATGACCAAAACAGTTAACGCGCTCCTTTACATATTTTTTACAAAGTCAAGTCAGATTCATGGGGGGGGGGACGAAGGGGAGGTTGCCACCCATTGATCAGATTTGCCTAGAATTACATTTCAAAGAACTTGCCGCTGCACAACGTGCAGATCCTGAGTTGAATCATGACTCAAAATCTCGATTAAAAATCTCTGAAATATCTCTGCCTGGCATAGAAACAACACTATTTAATGACACTTCGACCAACAAACCCCTTCCATTCCTCCCATCTAAATTTATAAGGGAAGTTTATAAACAATACCAGTCATNACGACCCGTCTCATCTCAGAGTCTGGCCCTCAATGAACAATAACTGCAAAAAGTGGGCATGTTCATGCATCGCTTGCCAACATAGAATGGTCACCCGCCACAACAGCTCAGAGATCGGCACCTTTGTCCTGCTTACCAAAAGGTTCCATCACGTCCACGTCGACATCTGTCCGTTGCCTCAATGCCAAGGAAAATGCTTCTGCCTCACCACCATAGATCGAGTCTCTCTGGCCAGAAGTCTGGCCAGTGACATCGACGTCTGCAGACACAGTGGCAGAAACTTTCACCATTTTCAACTTTATTTTCAAAACAAATATTTTCAAATTATTCAAAAATATCAATAATGTTTCTTATTTTTTTCCATTAATTTCTTAACTAGGTGTACTATCCATTTTTTGTAATGAGAATATACTATATTATCTTTAGAGTATAAATGTTGAATCAAAGAAGAGTATTTCGATTTCAGAATGAACAGTTTACATTAGTTGCCTTACTCAAGTAATATTAAGTTACTACCAATAAATTTCAATTTTTCTTCTCTTTGTTTAAAGGAATTTTGTTCTTAGTTTATTCACAGGAATTTGCCTCATTATGACATTAATAAATAAATCAAATGTACATGATCCATTGATGATATAATGTTAAGTAATATAAGCATATAACATATCTGTAGCCTACTCTTGAAATTAAAAGATTGTTTTTGAGAGTCAATGTTCTCAACCTGTATGCACCCTTACTGGGTACACCAAATAGTACTAAGGGATACACCAAAAATGAAGGAATGGTGAACTCAGAATTATACTTTTCCCAATAACATCACCTCCAGTATTCTGTTGATTACTTGTAACAAACCACGCTATTTAGAGAAACAGATATACATCATTTTTTGAAATGAAAATTGGTTAAATTTACAACTTTTTTTTGACTTAAGAACTGTGTTCAGCAACCCTAAAGAATCCACATTAGAGAATAAGAATGTTATGTTCAAATGTCTCAAAATATACTATTTTCCGTGTTCAGTTTAAATTTCAAACCCTTGGTGGTCGAGTTTATTATTATCCAAATCAGATGAATTTTAGGCTGAAACTTATAGTATTCCCTATTTATCTAAGAGGCACCCATACATTGCATAAGGGTGAAGTTTGCGATTTGGATACTCAACCTAAAGAAAAACTTTCAACACATGTGTTTCATATATTCCAAGAAGTTGGATGGATGAAACTTATTTCATTTACTCCAAAAGGCTGGATGAATGAAACTGGAAACAAATTGCTGACACTTTCCCTTTTAACACAGGATAAATTAAGCACCTTCTGAACAGAGACCATAAAAAATTTATTTGACAACAGTGCGAGTNTAAGCACCTTCTGAACAGAGACCATAAAAAATTTATTTGACAACAGTGCGAGTGGTTGTAAAAATCTTGGGATGACACGAGAGCAGAAATAACCAAGTCTTTCAAGAAGTGTGTTACCAGTAATGCTCCTGATAGGACACGATGCATTACTTGAAGATAGTGACACTTACAACAATGGAAGTTGGTAATTTTGTCTTTGGTGATAACGATGACTATTATGTTTTTGTTCAAATAATAGAAGTTTATTTTGCCAGTAACAATGATCGAAGTTGAAAAGCCAATTAATAAGCATATACTTAACTTATTTGTTTACTTCCTAATAGTGCTCAACAAAATGGGGTTATACTTTTTAAATTTTCAAATATGGCATTACAGGCATTGCATCATGCCTGCCTACCTGGAAAACATTGCATCATGCCTGCCTACCTTCTTCTTTAATGTAATTTCCAAAATAACTGTGACACCTACTTGAATAGTTAACACATTGACTCACCTTTCAGAATCAGCAACTGAGTACAATGTACAGAAGATACACAGAAGATATTAGTTCACATAGTTCCTGAAACCATTGCTCCGAACAATTGTAATTCGTTGGTCCAATAATGTATGTAGATTGTATATTTTGAATAACAGATCAACCCAAGTACTTAATAAAATTAAATACTAAAAAATACTTTCAATAAACACAAACAAATCCTTCCCTGTTAAGTGTTAAGGAGTACAAATCCAAATGAAGAGATTGAAAGAAAGGAAAGAAATGGATGCAAAGAACACTGGCAACATCATCATCACTCCAGAGATTACATGTGCACTTACTTCATGCTGGTATTCCTTGAAGACACGGATTCGTTCACTCTCCAGAGTGATGGCATCAAATGGCGGCTGACCCTCAAGCTTTGGGCGTATGTCATCCCAAGTGGTAGCATAGTCAATATGAAACGCCTTGAGTAAATTCTAAAACACACGGGTGACAATAATAGAAATAAATTAAAATAGTCACTCCATGTCGAATCAACACAATTCTGGGAGATATTCAGATTTGATGTCTCAGATTTTCATGATTTTTGGTACGCATCGATATACTATAGACTTAATTACCAAATTTCATATGTGTAGCACAATTACTTATGAAGTTATCAATTTTTAAAGATTTAAATTTTTATCAAAAATGATATTGTTTCTTTTCAAATCGTGTATCATGTCCAGGTATCGAAAGGATTAGAGAACATGTCACACGTTCAAAAGAAACAGTCAGTTGATGGTGGGTTGCTAACCATCATTTCCAGACAGTCCTTGTACATTTTAATTTAACCATCCAGCATTGAACTCATCCTTGCATTTTCAAATATAAGCTTCACATTCTGATGTGTGAACACAGATTGAATGTGTTCCACTCTGGTCTGCCAGCACACAATTTTTAGGCCTAAGTTCAGCAAATTTAGAGAATCCCACTTTTACACTAGGAAATTTTTCTTTGAAAACTGTATGCTTCCTTGAAATTATTAAGTATCAACTGTTTTGAAACATGTACCACCATCAATTGACTGTTTCTTTTCTAACTGTTTCATGTCCAGGTACCAAAAGGATTAGAGAATACATCACCATGTCTCAAACCTTTTCTTCCATGGGAGTGATAAGGTTTACTAAAAGGGTTAAAACAATTCATTTTTACTATCTTGTCAGTGATATCCATCATGCATGTGATAAATGATGAGACATTAACAAGGAAAAGTCCAGTGGCCAAGAAATGGGTTGGGTTAAAAAGATACAATAATAATTTATCATCGTCACATGAACTGTCAAGAAATGAACTTCCACAAACAACTCTGATGCTACACTGTCTATAAGTGAGTGTGCTCTTGTCTGCTTGACCTCTCAGCTTCCACCCTGTGAAGGGGGATTTCTTTGAAGATAAAAAGGAATTCAAACTAGTAGACAATCAGATTAAATTTTCTTTTAAAAAGGGATTTCCAGACATGGTAATATAAGGTAATCATTGCGTTTCATTAATTTTATTATGTTCAGCACAATGCATAGCAAATTAGTAATTTAAAAATAAAAATAGTATTATGCCTCCCATTATATCACAGAAATTGTTTTATAATCTCTTCTTCTAAATGTAAAAAGAAAGATTTTAAGTTTGCACCAATATCCTCCGTGTGCTCAAGGTGGGGGGGGGGGTTGTCAAAACCTTTGAAAATTAAAGCCTTTTTTTGTTTTTCATATATAACTCATGAATGACACATTTCACAGAAAAATAATGCCCTTACATAAATTAGACTTTATTAAATTCTGCATCTAATTGGTACATTACTTGTGACATTCCGTCAAAAGGTAAAAGTTTTGGGCAAATTAAATAATTTTCTTTTTTCATTTTTCACAAAAATAGCACATTTATTTTTTTTGTCCTCATTTTTTGTGATGTTAAATGTGTTATACGCACAATATTACTGTACAACGTTTTAGGTCTTCAAATACAGTGTCAAAAGTAACATTTAAGAGTTTAAAGCAAAAATTTTATTTTACTTGCAAATAACTCACACATGAGGCATTTCTCTGAAGAATACACTAATAAGTACTCTATGTTGTATTTTGAATGAGCATATATCTCTCAAAATTCCACAAACTGATAACTATGTAAATTCCAAAATCCTTAACTTTTGCATTTTTGTCAAAAGAAGCATGTTTTCGACTTTGAAAAACAGATTGATAGGTAAAATTCAATACATTAATAATTACACTACAAAGAATAACATACTTATTTTGTGGTGCACTATCAAATCTTGTCCTTAAATTGACTGACTATTGAATATTGAACTTTTATCATTAAGCAACTGCTTTTTTGAAAACAGTTTGTTTATTTATTTATTTATTTATGATTATCAGGTTACCTACAAGCTTACCAGCATGAGAACAAAGGAGAAACAGTCCAAAAATAAAAATTAATCAAAATACAAAAATTAGAAGTATTGCATAGAGCCATTTGGAGTATTTTGTTCAATTTTTACATAGTTTCATTGCCAAAGGAAATGAAATTTTACAATATTTGTCCACATGATAGTTACCGCCCTACCAAATTTCATCAAAATCTGAAGTGGAAATATTTATACCTGTGTTGATTTTTCATGGAATAGCTCTTAATGTAAATGTAATTGTAGGAACACGATCTTGAAATTTCATATTTCGAGCGAGATTTTCATTCTTCTATCAGTTTTATTAGTATTATCTTTTACTTTAGTTTTATAAAGCTGTATTGTCCCTCAGTCTGGTACATCTACACTGCTCAATAGTCTTCACATCTCTTGAAATGGTGAATAAATGAGTTAGTGCAGCTGAGAGATATTAATTTTCAATGTCTATTGCAAACTGAAGTGAACTACTGCTTACGCAAATTTAACACATACTAATTACATTTTCTGAACAGCAAATATCAAGAAAAAAAATCTGGAGTAGTTTATGAGATTATGTAAATGTACTTGGAGCTTCATGTGAAGTACCTATTATACTTCAGTTTTTTAAAATTCAGTGCCTGTGCATCGAAAAAAACTAGATACTATGCTTCTATGATTCATATAAAGTAAGAATGAAATTGACTCCTCTATTAGCCAGAACTATTGAATACAGATGGAAGGACATTATGCTGAAGACCACTTTTTTGGTATCAGGGACCCACATTGGATATTAACATCAAAATCTCATTTTTTTTTGCCATTTCAGTATTAACTTGCTACTTTGTACATGAGAAAGTAAAAAATATTCAATAATTTTTTTTACAGAAAATTGTTCATATGAAAAGTCTTTTTGAACCAATTTATAGACCATTTTATGATACAAAAAACTATTAATAACAATTTTTAGGCAAGGTGAAATTTTTGTAATATGTTATAAAACAATCATTACTCAATAAACATTATTGGCAGAATTACAGTTCCTAAACCAATTCTCATTACTGGCTTAAAAATAACTTTATACACTCTAGATAGCCAAGTTAATTTACAGTAATAACAGGGCTCAGAATTTTGCATTTTTCCCCCGACTTTCTTTGAGGAATTAATTTCTAGCATTTTTAACCATGTAAGACCAAATGAATTTAATTTAATAGAGCATTTAAATGTATATTTTTCATTAATTTTGTTTGAAGTCTGCAATCTTTAGGTTCCATTAATGCAATCAATCAAAATTAACATGTTTATCATGAGATATATTGTATGAACGAGTACAGTGCACTGGGGGACAGAGTGACCTCAAAGTGGGACAAAAATAACTGCTGCTGATAATCCTCCCTTATATCTTTACAAACATACTTTTTAACAAGAGAAATGCGCAATGCTTACATTCAAATCCATTTTGAGCCTTAGGAGTGCTCATTTCCATATTTTCCTTCAATATTGGAGAAAATTGGAAAATCATAACTTATTTGAAATCACACATGAAAGGCTGGGAATCAGTGTTGTTCATTAATTCCAACATAGAAAACTTGGAAGATGGTATTTAATTTATTGTGAAATAGTCTATACCATATTACAACATTTATTCGCATTTATCATCATTTTCTTCTGTGAAATTTGCAGTCATCAGTATCCTTTTCGATTCAGGTGAAAGATGAGAGCTTTTCTTTACCAATGAGATCTGAGCTTTTCTAGGCCTTCTGAGACCAGTGATGAAAGGATCCGATGGTATAAGTAGACATTAAAATAAAACAGTCATAGTATTAATACGGCAAGAAATCCTCTCTCAACGCCATGTTATGCGAGTCTCCTGCATGTCTCCCGAACACTTACCATTTGGAAGGAGTGCTGATTTTATATCTTCAGTTCCGTGAAAATTTTGTGAACACTTCTTGGTAGATAAAATCAAGGATATTTTTCAGTGTCAAGAGCTTAGTTGTTGAATTTTTCACTTTTTAACACTATACTATATCTTTCAAGTCATAAGATTCAAATGTTTGACTATACAGCGAATGACCAATACCTCAATCACACCCCCATTTCCCAATGATGGCTTAATGTCTCTTCTGTCTGAGAAGACCTGGATCCCATCTGTTCCCAAGCCTTTCAGCATTATACCTGCAGTTATATCTTAAAAATTTTATAATTTCACATTTTGTTTCTGTTACTGAGCTCTGTCGTATATCACTGATCTTTTGCTTCAAATACTTCTTGATACAATAGACGAAAATCCGCGCTTTTGATCCTGGCCTTGTTTCAAAGTAAGATTTATAGTTCTTTTGATATATTTCCATTCCATATTTCCACATAAAAATTTCTGAAGTTCGGATTACTCAACTGTATGCGTTTGGTAGCTTTTTGACATGAGACGGAGTCTTAAGGACATTACCAATTGAAGCTGCTACTACATCCTTTTTTTCCACATTCTTTTAACTTTATTTGAGCAGCATGTACAAGCTCAGCAGAAGACTGTGATTCTCTCAGCGGTTCTTATTCTTTGCTCACATGAGACAAAGGTTCCTTGAACATACGAGACATGGACACGGAAGGTTCAGGATCATATTCATGGACCATCGAACAAATACACTATTACTTTGGCACCTTATAAAGATCACCTAACCAATATTCCTGTCATTCATAAAAGCGATCCCTCATTCAGATAAACACTTCCCCATATCTTATCATAATTGTCACAACAAGTGCTAAGACTGCCATATAATTTCTTTAAGAAATCTTCAAAACATATATTAGACTCGAGACAATGTACAACGTACTTCATCACTGAGCTCCTATCGTTCTTTGTTTCCTGCAGCACCTCCACATGTATTCGGTGATAGATATGAGGATAATCTGAAATATCAGAGAATACGTTTCCATATAATTAACTGAGAAATCGCAAGTGGCAAAACGGGCAGCTGATTTCAACATAAATACATTCTACAGACATTGTATAATAGTTAACAAATTATTTTAACTTTACATCTGCTTATACATTTTTTGTATGTCTAGAAGAATTTTTCAATAGACAAAATCTTTAATTGTACACATTCATTATCTCTTCATTTAAGCTACGAATACATAATTCATGTTGCACGCGGACAGTACTTTTCAGTCCTTACGAATTTCCTCGTAAAGTGCAGCCTTTATAATCACAGATACTCTCAGACTTTACATGAAATGAGCTTGTGAATAATATGTACACTAGTCACAATTGCTGTGTACATGAAGGTGTAAAAACAACGAGAATCAATGTGGTTAAATTTGGCAATATTAATACTTTCATACAAAAGAAGAGCAGTTTGCTCATCCCTAACTTCTTAACTATGCATACATTGTGCTGAAACACCCAAAAGAAAAAGTTGATTTTTCTATTTTTGTCCCATTTTTAGGTCCACACCTGTCCTAGTGTGCAGTGGTATAATTCAATTAACTTGCGTTTTCTTAACGTAACTTAAGTTAAAATAAGTAACTTGTTTTTCAAATGTATATTTTGAATTTGTGGTGCATTTAATTCCATTTTTAACGGATATTTTGGACTTTTTAGCGTATATTTTGAACTTTTTGGTGCATATTTTCAATTTTTTTTAGAGCATATAGATCTGAGCCCTGATAATAAATAGTCAATAATGAATAACAGGTCCTTTTTTTGGTTGCTAGCCTACTGAGAATCAGGCTCAGAATTGAGCAACATCTGTCACATAGCAAAACAATTTCCTGTCTAATACATCCCTTCCCAACTTGTCAAGCTGGGTAAGTAAGTGCTTTCCTATTTATTTTTGTTTTTAAAATAGATGAAGTTATATTTATGAAACACAAAAACTATTTGGAATATAATTGTAATATCTGTTACATATAAAGTGGCTGTTCAATAGTTGTAAGACTCTGGAAGAGATTTGTTTGCCTTGATATAAATTAATTTCTTTCATGTACAAGTTATGGTCAAGCTAGAAATAAGTTTCCAGTAGTTACAGGAGGTGAGTTGAGTGATGAAACTCTTTGCAGAGATTGTTTGAGGTGAAGAAGACAATTCCATCCTCTTCCCAACGCTGTTACTGTATGATTGTACTGTGATGGTTGTAATGTGGAGGTCCCTCATCGCACTATCAAACTGGGTTACTGCACATCTACCCTGGGTTTCTTCACATAACTTGCCTCCTGTACTCTCAACAATTACTGAAGGTAGGTCTCTAGAAGAGGAGGGAGAACTGCTGAGAGCATCCTACCCTCACCTGGCATGCTTCAGTATAATAATAAATTTATTGTCAAAAAACAGTACAAACTTCGTATGACCACGTGGAGGACAATAAACTAATTTATTCTCCGGAAGCAAGCAAGGGACCATCCCATCAATTCCGATCAAGGGCCCTAAGGCAGAGGCGGATTCAAATTTTTTCCCCATAAGTTCCTAGATAAGATAAAAAGTTAGCTGAGAGTTATAAAACTAATAGAATGTCAATATGTTTGTAAATTTACATGTACAAGTTATTATCGAACTATAGATTATTCTGAGTATAGTGTTTAAAAATCATCAGAGTATAATATCTTGAACTACATTCTCCTATGACATAACCCATTGGAAGGTTATTTAACAACTATTTTTCCTTGGGTAAAACTTCAAGATAATAATGGTTTATTCGAACTTCGTAACAATTTTCAGCATTTTTAAGCAACTGCCATTTATTAAGAAAATACAAAATCAGTTTCAAATTATTTATATTTTATTTGCATACTAAAGACTTTAAATTCTACTAATAAATAAACTTTAGAACCTTCCTCATCAATGACATCACTTTTAAGACAGGATAAGTTTCAAAGGATTTTTATATCCAATTGAAGATTTAGTGGGAGAACTCTCTACAGGGATTCTGTAAAGTAACAATGATATACATTTCCAAACAAGCTATAAAAAATGTTTCACAATTGGAATTTGTGTGTGCCTCAATGAAATCCTGGGCCAAATATCCAATAGAAATAATAGATATAAGGAAATAAATAATATGGTAGTTAACTAAGCTATTTTTACACAGAAGTTAATGGTTTCAAAGTAAAGTTCTAGGATAAATAGCTTCAGATGTATAGCAATAGGTGCAACCTTCTGTAAAGAAGCTGTGTCACCTACAGAAAAATTGTAAACATAGAAAGCAAAATTGTAAAAAAAATACAATAAGGCTAATTGGAACTATTAACGTAATAAGGAAAGAGAAACAAGACAATATAAAGCAAAAAAATTAGTAATGTTCATGCAATCTTGAATGGTTGAGTTGAATTGGTACGACCCCACCACAAATTACCTTGAATGCAGCTTCCAGTTTTTTCAGACGACGCGCATCCTCTTTCAACCTTTCTCTTTCTCGTGCCTCTGCCTTCTCCAGAAATGCATTAAAGGTAAGTTTGACATTACCCGCATCCAAAGTGGCAGACCGACTGTCCTCGCACACTACTGTTGCAAACTGTTCAAAAGTTGTGTCAACTTGCACCTCAAAACCTTTTTCTTTCAAGATTTCCTTGATGATCTTTTTCTCATCATGGAAGCGACTCTTGAGATCCTCAACATAGAACTTGAAAAGATCCAATGGAGTAGAACCTGTGCCAACACCTCCACCCAAGGATGCATCAGCTGCCTGCCCTAACATGGCTGAAAACCTGAAAACATGATAATCACATTTTTCAAACACAAAATATGCTTTATACAGCCAAATTCAGAAGACAGATTCACATTTTCTAGGGAAAATTAAAAACGTTAAACACAGTAACCTTCAAAGACATGGAGAATGCAGTAAATACCTGAAAATGTAATGTAATTCTTGATGACAAAAAATAAATAACAAGCATAATGTAAAATGAAGATGAAAAAAATACTACATCATACATTAATTAGTGCATAGGGATATAATACACAGTAGGGTGTCAATTAACTGAACTAATGGAATCAATGATAGTTCCAATGGAAATAAAAAAATTCAGATAATCAAAGTTCACTTAAAAAACTGAAAAAGAAACGAAGATGTTAAATAACCATGTTTGTATGAAAAGCAAAGCCGTTTATTCAGTATACCATGTGGTACATAGTGAAAAAGAAACAACAAATAAAATATGCATAGGTTGTGCAGATGTGCATGTACTGATTATTTATCAATATTAACTCAAAGACACAAAGAAGTTTTAATACTAGTAATACAAGGTTCACATCCTCTTCATGGCAGGTGAGTCTCAAATTATTATAAGTTGCTATAACCAGGTGTGGTTTTTATGGTTCAAACCATTCGGATGTGAAATTAATTTATTATTGTGTTCCAAGATGACAGTTCATATAAATGAACATTTGGATAATTGACGGTCTACTCTACTTCATTTTAATGTCCTCCTTATAGGTATTTTTCATATGCAAAAAAAAAAAAAAATTAAAAAAAATTTAAAATAATCAATAAACCTAACTAACTTTACATCAAAAATGTATTTCTCAGCCAGAAAAAACAAATTAATATTTGTAGGGCTGACCCTTGTACCTTGAGCCACCTTGGGAAAATCATAGTTTCATAGGTAGGGAAATTTATTTTGTATCTTATTACACTTACCTACAATGAAATATTGATTCTTTTCATGATTTAACCCATTCCTGTTCGTTTACTGCCATATGACAGACTTATTTGTGTTGCTAGGTGTTGAAAGTTTTATTTCTGAAGTTATTTAAAGTAATTTTAGAGAAAACACAACAGAAAATATCCTTCAATTAATATCCTAATGTGAAAGTTTGATTAATTTACTACATACATATTATGATAAGAAATTCATTACGTATTTTTAAAACAGAAAATCATGACGTGAAAAGAAAACATACACCTGCTTCAACCTTGAGCGACAAATGTATCTTGGGTGGGACCGAGGTAAAATGTTTTCATTATAATTTTGGTACCACAAGGTAGAATACATGGATTTAATAGTTAATCATCCTGAACTAATTGTTTCACTTTACACTACATATTTATTCATGGGATAACTAGGTACGCATACAAATTTTACTCTTGTATGTACATTTTTTAGATGCCACAGAGTAAAATAGGGAGGAAGAGCAATAAAATATGTCAAAAGAATACAGGAAGAACTGTAGAATTGGTATTGAAGGATGGCTTAAGAGATCAGATATTATCTTTTCTGTATCTTGCCATATACAAAATAAAAATGTAAAAATCAAAATCAAAGTACAAATAAGCATAGCTCAAGGTACAATATGGTTTATTGTACCTTTGAGCCATACATCAAAATTTAAAAGAATTTAAAATAAGATGAAGAATCTTTTTAAAAAATGAGAAAAAAATGTCAATACATACTTTTATTGACAAGAGAAAAAGATTTACAAAATCGATTACATTTAGGGAACTATGACATTTCAAAAATTGATAGCTAAGGGAACTGAAAATTGGTAGCTTAGGGAACAAGGGTCTCCCTTACTATAAATATTTAAGACCTCAGTATTACATCAGCTTTAACAAATTTCTTAACTTTTCAAGAAAATGTGTTTATGAAGATACTGAGTAGTATCGAAGAAAATAAAACTTTTTCAAGGGAGGAATTTCTTACATCAAGTACAATTTCTTACATCTTGTATGAAAGTAATAAGTAAAAAAATTTAAGCAGATACTAAATATGTTAAAGAGACTTATAGAAGATGCAATAAAAATAAATGCCAAATAAAGACAAGGTGTGCAATCTCTGTATTTGAGAGTGAGGGTACACTTTTTGATTTTTTAGTGCAGACAAAAAAAAATTGAAATCAACTCATGACCCTTACAATTAACAAAATTAATAAAAACATAATAAAATGAATGGATATTCTAATGAATTCTAAAATTTGAATAAATATATTCATTACAATAATTTTATAATTAAAGATTATTTGAAAAAAAAAGATAAAAACAATTTTTTAATTCAAGATCGAGGTAATACATGAGCAAATAGTGAGTTGAAAATCAGAAATGAAACAAAATTTTTTCGGCTGAACAAAGAAAATGTCTAACGAAATTTAGAATTCCTGAAGCCCATAAAAACATGAACAACCAAACATCTCTCCTATCTTCCACATCATCCAAAACTAAGGGTAGGTGTAGCAGGCTTAACAGCCACATAAAAAATTAGTACTCTGGAATTTGCCTAATAACGTTGCGTAATGATGAAACAAAGTATTTTCCAAGAGAAATCTTGAGCCCTTATTTCTACGAACATACATTCATAACTTTCAAAACCATAATCATTCCAAAATATGAAATGGAAAGTGACTCAAAATTATGAATTAAACCAAATGGTCTTCCTACAAACAATATAGTGAAAATAAATCACCTGAGATCTGCACTGATGAGAGGGTAGAGTTCCACCCAACGAGACATGCTAGTGAGCTTGCCCTGCTCGTGTAATTCATCCAGAAGACGTACAAATGCATCTCTGTTCTTACGTTGCTGTCTCCGCTGGCGTTTCTTTTCACGCTCCTTTTCTGCTTCCTCTTCTTTCTCCAATTCACGAATGTGTTTCTCAAATACTACTAGAGCATCCTCTTTATCCATGCCAAGCAAATCTGCATCACCTGCAAAGGCATGATTATCCAGCAGCATCTGCTGAGCTTCTTGCCATGTGGTACAGAACTCTATATTTGTCATTGCATCGAGGATCTCAGCAAGTGCCTCCATATTGCGCTTTTTCAAAGTCTTGGCCTCTTCCTTTTCTTTTTTGGCCAAGTTAAATACCACATCCTCATAAATATCCCTCCGATCTGATTCAGAGACATTTTTCCATACGTCCAATACTCCAAACATATCCTCACAACGGTAGTATTTTATTTTAGAGTTCATTTTGTCACTGTGCATTAGAAAATGTTCCAGATCCTCTTTTGCCTTCTTGGCACGCTGTCTTTGTTCTTCCCTTTCTTCTTTCAGTTTTTGTGTTTTATAAGAGTTGAAAGCTTGCTTTTTCTCATTCAAATTTTTGAGTGCAGGATACCTGGGATCATTTGCAATAAGTTTCAATGCTGCCTCCCAAGTAGCATTGCTAGGTACATCTCTATCCCTAAGAAGATCTTTAAATGCTTCAATTGCTTCCTTCTTATCCTTAAAAGTTAGACGCCTTTCTGGAGTACTACTGTTACTATCAGGAGCAGATTCTTTGGCTACCACAGGCTCTTCTGCCTTAACTGATGCAGCTGGAGAAGGAATACTCAAAGCTGCTAAGGTAGCAGCCATAGCTTTGTCCAAAGCTGATGCTGAGTTGGAGGTCACCTTGACAGATGCAATAGGAGTACCACCAGGAGATGAATCTGTTCCACCAGTATCTACTTGATTTTGAATAGCCACAGCAGTTGGAGTACTTGGTGGTCCAGTTGCAGGTCCAGCTGCAGGCACAGCAGTTGATGTTGGTTCGGGGGGCAACACAATTCCAGGACTGACTTCAGCAGTTGGTACTGCAGGAAGCTGAACTGCAGCACCTGCTAAGAGAACAGCAGCAGGTGTTGGGATCCTGGCAGCTTCCTCTGCAGCAATTCTAGCCTTAAGTTCTTCCAGTTCTTTCGGAAGGGTCCATCGTGACTCCTTGGTCTCAACATTATGATAATACGGCTTTCCTGCATCCGACATGTACTCTTTCCAAGGACATTGAGACAATAATAATTCAGCTGGAGTTTTAAGCTCATCAGGCTTGTCCCAGAGGCTCTCCTTTGTTACTGCATTGTAGAAATATGTTCGCCCATCAGGCGCCCGATGTTCAGACCAGTCGCTCTTCTTAGCGTCTTCGGCAAGCGGGGGCTCCTCTGTTTCTGTCGCCGACGGTGAATGGGGTGGACTGGCAGGCGCGCCGTTCAGTGGTCGAGCCTCTGGTGGTCCACCGTCGGGGGGACCGAACCGCGGGGGCGGCAGAGAATAAGGCATCATTGGCATTCGGCCGGGCACTAGGGGAGGGTGAGGGGGATGTGGATGTACATGTGGATGCAAATGAGGATGAGGGTGGTGTGGGGGATGGGCATGGGGGTGAGAAGTGTGTGGATGCGGGTGGGGAGGATGCTGTACCATACCCGTCCGAGGACACACGCCCGGTGGTCCCCGTGGACCGAACGGCATCGAACCTGGAGAATTTTGAGCCATAATTCGGCGAGATAGCGAGTTACCTTCTGTCAAATTATAGAATCTCTTCCCGTAGCACACAAATCTGCATTTCCACTTTCAGCAAAATAAAGTTCTACAAAAGTTACATGTACACTTACTAAACTTTATTCACCATCACCGGTCTCCTTTATGTTCCCATCACACTTATTGTACTTAATAAGAAAAACAGTCACTTCAACAACAAGCACAGTTCAAAAGACACACGTACTAAAAAAAATAAAAAAAATGCAAAAAATGGCACGTGGCATTAGGAAGCAACATCAAGTTATGCTTACATCGCTTTCGGTCTATGATACTAGCAAACCTGGGCAACTTTCCATAAACACAATGAAAATGTATATTCCATGGATATGTTAGAGATGTTAGTGCCACCTGTGTCGATTCAAATCGAAAGTATATTATATGTATTTCTCACAAGATATAGCCATGATCTAGATTATTCTCTGTTGCTTCGTTAGTGTAATTATTTTAGCATTTCATCGTTTACTTTTCCATTATAAGAACTCGTGTCCTATTCTTTTAAATACGGATGTTTTATTGGTTATGTTGGCAATGTGACAAAACAGAGAGAAACACAGAACTTGTAAATTACGTAAACACGTAAATAGAGCGAAACTTCCAACCCCTGGCCAGCTAGTTGCAAACAAAAATAAAGCCAGAATAGTAATGGTTAAAATAATTCGTTGTATTGTTTTGGAAATAATCACTTGTATGTGTAAGTTTATTTTTCTTATTTTGCTCTTCTATGGCGGGTGAATGATTCTGTTTCTATGAGTTATGTCATTTTTAAAGAGATAACCAA
Source organism: Laupala kohalensis (assembly GCA_002313205.1). Taxonomy (NCBI): domain Eukaryota; kingdom Metazoa; phylum Arthropoda; class Insecta; order Orthoptera; family Trigonidiidae; genus Laupala; species Laupala kohalensis. The sequence goes on from NNCF01126791.1 coordinate 1,097,363, forward strand.
GGAGCATTTCAGTGATTCGTCCAATTTCGTTAAGAATTGTGATTCCTAGTTGTTAGTGGGTCTTAAAGTAGTATTTCTAAGTCACGTTCCAATTTTCGCACATATCTTCTTTCACTCTCATAGTGAAGACCCTGATTGAAGAAAGGTGATACTATCAGCAATTCTACAGCAAGTAGTTATGATAATGTTCGTTTTTGAGAGTTATTATTTGTTCCCACTAGAGATTTTTATGCATAATCTATAGACTGGAAAATCCTTAATATGAAAATCTGCTTTATATTAACTATTTACAATTTTTCTTTTTGTAAGAAGCTACATGGTATGCTAAATAATGCAACTAAGGATGGCTAACTGCATTATATGTAAGTACCATCCATTGAGGTAGAAGTATTGGTGAGAAATAAACTTATGAGCCCAAAACACATGAAAACCTCTGTTTGGAGAAGTTAGTTGTCTCATTTGTATCTCGTTCACAATTTTGAAACTTTTATTTGGTGTGAACTCCGAAAGTGCCACCCTTGTAAAAGAAGCTCTCCTGTTCATCAACGTAGCACTTGAAACGTTAATTCACTGTCATAGCATCTCAACCATCCTTTGATTAAAAGTTGTATTTCATATTGTAATCATTCTACATATTTCTTTTCTAAAGGAAATGAATTGACTGCTGTTGCATAGTGGGAGTGTCTTTGCTCCCTCTATACTACTGAGTGGAATAGTGTTGGTTCAATTCCCTGCTTAGCAGAATTGACTGAGGTTTTCCACAACTACTCCCAAACAATGAATTTTGGTTCATACTTTACATTCTCTTGCATCCCAATGCCAGTCCTTCCCAACCATCGCCCAAATCACACAGTTCGGAGGAGAGCAGGCTTGATGCCCCAGTACACACCACATTATTAAAATGAGGCATAAAATCAATTAATCAAAATAATTAATGTAAAATGTTGCTAGAATGAATCTGTTTAAATTTTTTTGGCTACCCTTCAGTTTATGTGACTCGGAAGAAAAAGTTTCTTTCAATTTTTTAAATTATTATCTTTCTGAAAAGAAGTTACAGTGAACAAACAATTTATAAAGTTATCACCAAAACAAACAACCATGCATAACGTAACATTTGGCCATAGTGATTATAATCAAATGAAAAGTAAATAAATTATTTCACTACAAAATGATTTCCCAAAAAGAACACAGATGGAAAAGAAATAAATAACGTAATTATCGCACAACTAAGCAACTTCACAGTAATACATAGACTCACTAAACAAACACTCTGGAATGAAAATATAATATCCACACGCTACCCTCAAAATAGTAATCTTTAAAGAAAACAAGTTGTAAATGCAGTTCACACTTTTATCGATACCTAACAGTATTTAATAGTTGTTTTTATTGATTTATAGTAACAAAGTTGTTTTGATTAATGAATATGTTCTCATCCTAATACTACACTATTAAAACAAAATTAATTGTCCATCCTGTTCATGATACTTAACTCAGTATTTTAAAGATAATAAGATATTAGATAGATTATATTTATAAAAAGAGGAACATGCAGAATAGAAAGGGAAGTTGTCAAAAGAAATCGAAGAAAGGTAAACTGGGAAGAGTATGAGATCAAAAGATGTAATATGGGAGGGAAATAATGTACCAATAAAAGAGCTTGTAGATCAGTTGCAATTAAATAATTTGAAAATGCACATAATGTGTACCATTACAAAGGAGAGAAGTCCTGGACAAATATGGTGGAAAAGAGAATGAACAGAGCTGAAGAGAATGAAGACTAAGGCAATGAGACAATGAGACAACTGCATAAGGTTTGAGGAAGAAGAGGAAAATACAGCAAGGTTTTAAAGGAATATAGGACTAAAATAAAAGAATGTAAGCCACAGATTTGGGAGGAATATGCGACATCTAAGGTTTGAAGTGGGAATAGTATAAAATAGATCTAGAAGAATTAGAGGTGATAGAAGAGGAAGAGTTGGGAAGTGTTGTTAAAAGCTTGAGGGCCGGAAAAAGTCTGGTGTACAATGGACTAGCCAATGAAATATTGAAGGTTGCATGCCCAGAGATAACATTATTTATGAGAACAGTTAATTAAAGTCTAAAAGAGGTGTTTTTCGAATATTGTGGAAAATTTATAGAATAAGAGTATTTCACAAGGGAAAAGGGAAGAAAAAAGAAGCTCAACAGGGATAAAGACCTATAAGTCTATTGCCTTGTAGGGGGATGTTGTTAGTAAAGATGATAATTAAAAGCATTAAAAGGATGATTGTTGGAGACCTATGTCCTCGACCATTGAGAACACAGGTTCGAGTTGAGTTCGACTATGGAACTATCCAGTGGGGACTTGTGAGGTCGGGGGAGTTGTTCTGGGTGTGCTTGGATGGACTGAGTTTGTAGTAAAATTTGCTGATATGAAAGGTGGTGTTCTTTATGAAACACCCGACTGATCCAGCTATAATTTGTTCGAGAAGAACAAAACAGTTATGGATTGTCTGGAGGGAAACAATGACAATCAATATGGATTCAGAAAATGAAGATAACTCTTGATGCAATGAAAATGATAAAGGGCTGGATAGATGAAAGGGAAAACAGAATTGGATTGGCACTAAACATTGATAAAGAAGGGGTGTTTAATAACGTGCAATGGGGACAAGTATTTCACATTGTTACAATGTTTTGGCTAGTTATTTCACTGACAGAAAATCATATTTGGAAAGGACAGCATAGAACGTATTGGAAGAACGATATAGGATATCCATAAGGTTCCCATAGCGGACTTATATTCTGGAATCTAATGATAAATGGGCTGATTAAAATAGTACAAGAGAATGGATTTAAAATACTTATGCAGATGACATTGTAATTTTTGTGAACGGGAAAGCAAGGAGAGAAATAGACAAAAGGGGAAACACAGTATTCGAGATATGTAATAAATGGCGTTGTGGTAGAGACGAGAGCGACGCAGCAGCGATGCCGCTGGCCGCTGTGACTTAGACCCAGCACCCCTATTGTCCACCCTCACGTCTCCCAAACTTCCTACACAGCACTCTACTCGCTTCCATCAGCCCCGCAAAAATAGGCCTACTAGAGGTATTATATCCGTCAGAGCGGCTAGGCTTAAATACCCCCAAAAATTGTTTCAAATAATAGTTTAAAGTATTCCCTAACCAGTGGCGTTGAATTTTCATATTCTTACGGTGCAAAGTTTTGAAATATTTGACTTTAAATTACTATGAGCTTATGTTCTTTTATATTCTGTTAAAAGTACCGGCTTAGGATACCGGAAAACCCTACTAAAACATAGCTTATTAAAATAGTAACTAATGACGTTAAGATTTTCATACCTTATAGGGCATTTACAAGAGTAATCACCAAAATCTGAAAAATACTGTTATAACGAAAATGGCAGCTGCATCACGTGATTGAAGACAATGCGACCCGTATCAAAGAAAGAGTCAAACGACAAACTAAATTGATTATCAAGCTTTAAAATCACATAATAATTGTCATCCAATAGTAAAATTCAGTATTATTAATTAATAGGAACGACTTTGGGGAATGTTTCCAAGTTTTGTGAATAGTTGGCAACTTGACTTCAGTCATTGCGCTTTAAAATACCTTAAATCCCGTCGGGATTACTCTCGAGGAGGTTGTCTGTCATTTGCCAAGACAGCGTCGGTCGCCTGCGGAAGAACTTACGTGGTCTCCGCCGGCAAGTCTCGCGGTCTTCCCTCCTTCCCACTGCAGGGAAGAACCCAGCGCTTCACCTCCAGTCCATTCCTTTGCTCGCTGCGTCGTGATCACCCTTCGCGAGAAGATCCATAGTTGTGAGGTAGGTATTTCCTCCCTAATCACGCGTGACGAGTACCGCGTTCGCGGCGTGTCAATGCCAGGGTGTAGCCGGACTCATGGCGACGTCTGTCGCGCCTTTCGCCATACGCAACGTGGCGCCGGTCGGAGCGCCCGCTATTTCGGACCCCCCCCNTATCTGAACGTTTAATGTAGGTACATGGGCATGCGGGCCACCATGGGCTAGCACTTAGATGTAAAAGGTTACGGGTAGTTTGTAATGATTGTATATTACGTGCATTCCCTTATAGTAAAAATAGATCATGTTGTCTTACAGTGATTATGTGTATTATTTTCTCATCGTAAATTAGACTAGGAAACCTACCCCTGTTCTTGGGCACCATGACAAATGGGGTCGGGTGCTTCGTTCAAATATCGTGACCCAGAGAACAAAAAGAAAAATGATAATATAGTAAAAGTAGGTCGATGATTGGTGACGCTAGCAGTTAACATTCACTATGAATTTCGAACATCGAGTGACAATGAGTTGGATAATTGAATTTTGTACTTTCCTATCTTTTAAATTCAGTAACGGCTATGCGGAATATAAGAGTACAATAGGTATCTCAGGAGAAGGATCAAGCACAATATCATATTTTAAAATTTTGAAAAAAAAAAACGTTTATCCAAGGTTAGTTAAGTTACGACATTCCTCAGTAGTCACTTCGTATTACGGTAAAAACAATAGTTCTTTTCCGTCTTGCGGCGAGGGCAGCTATACCTCCTCTCATGGGATGCAGGACCCGGAATTAACTTAATAGATTATACACATTAATAGATTTTTCCCTCTTGCCAACGTAGGTACTAACCGTACTGAGAACACATCTCGAAGATACACTCGATGAGGCGACGTCCCGTCGCCTCGCTGCAGACGTGGATCAGAATTCTATTTGTCCCATAGATGTGTACTTCCAACCCACGCACCCAGGTCCCTTTGTGTACTTCCCACCCACGCACCCAGGTCAACAATCTCAAATAACACTATGAAGTTACTATGAATAATATTCCAGTATGCTACCCGCCACGGACGATGCCAGTGTCGCGTTGATGCGGGTAGCACCACCTGCGTCGCCAAGCTGTGACACGTCACATTCAAACTAACGACTCGACGTTATATGGCTATATAAACCGCCACTCGTAGCGTTTGAGGCGGAACGGCTGCCACTCGCGCGACAGATGCATGCGTCCGTTCTTAAAATCCTCCGTACTTGGCTTAGACCTCGCGATTCTGAGTACGAACCCAGACCCTTGTATTTGGCTTAGACCTAAAGGTCCTGAATACAACTCCTATCCTTTGTACTTGGCTAGACCTAAAGGTCCTGAGTGCAAATCCAACTCTCCTACTTGGCTTAGTCCTAAAGGTCCTGATTACAACTCCTGTCCTTTGTACTTGGCTAGACCTAAAGGTCCTGAGTGCAAAGCCAAACCTTGTACTGGGCTTGACCTAAGGTCCTGAGTGCAAATCCAACATTTTGTTCTTGGCTTAGACCTCGTGGTCCCAAGAACAACCCATTCCGTTCAACTGAGACCTTGCATCTCACTCTGAGCTCTACCCCCGATTAGTTCGGTCTGACTTCGCGGCCCGTTTAATTCTCCTCTCCACTGGACGCCGACGCGCCCATCTGTTGTCGCAGAATCCATGGGTGTGGATCGGTACTCCGTCAAGATGGATTCCCGTTCTTAGTCGCCACCGCGAAGCGCAGTGCAAACAGGAGCTTGTGGGCGCCGCTCGGGAGAACCTGTGTAAGTTGTGTGAACGTTATAAGAAACTGCTGTGACGCCATTGGACTATCCCTATTTAAATTTCTCCCTCTCATCCTACCAAGCCAACCAAAATAGGGATCAGCTCCACGGGCAAGAACCAACCCATCGACAGAGTCTGAGGAGTATCAATTAGCTAGTGCCCCAACAAAATTCCCCCTTCCTCACGACAATGTTGTCAGGTGTGTGGTAAGCACAACCAAATCCCCCTTTCCTCGCGACAATGTGTCAGGTGGGGTTACCGAAGGAAAACTTGTCACCCAAATATTCTTCAAATAATTGGGGTCAAGAAAAAGGTAGAACCGTCAGAAAGGCACAAATAAATTCAGAACCGGAAAAACCAAAAGAAATTTTTTTTAGTTGTATCTCTTGTTCTCTCTTTTTGAATTAAATTAAAAAGTCATTATGAAAAGAATCAATGTTTTAAAAATATATAACGGTAAAGAAAGAAAACAAATACTCTCACGGAGTATGCAAGAAAAAATCAAGAAAATTTGTATAGATCACAAGAGAACAAAATATAGTCACGAAATATTAATTTCGTTAATTTAAATTTATATTTTGTCGCGAGAAAATCACAAGATACATTTAAAAAGGGACCGTTGAGTAAGCGTGTGGGATAAGCGTTGGAGGGGCCAGCGTTACGCGCCGACAAAAGGCGCGGTAGCCGCCTTTGAAAAGTTGAAAGACCAACACTTTTCAAAAAGACTTTTAATAAGGTAATAAAAATCTCTTACCACGTCACGTAAATCATCCCCACGTCACGTGGTTTCTTAAGCCAATTATTGCGTTCTGTTTACTCCACGTAGAGTCACTTCGATTGGCTGAGTGTTAGTGACGTATGTTACGTCCTAGCGAACTACACTGCTTTATTTATAAAAACATTTGAAGCTTTCCATCGACTCCGCGCCGTGACCACGTTGTCCCCCGTTTATTTAGGGATCCTGGAGTCTCGAAACTGCGACCCGGGTCGTTAATTGTCATTGCTATTGGGCCGCATCTTTCCCTTGTCGACAGAGATACGCCGTTATACAGATACAGAGAGTCCGAGAGATATACAGAGACAGAGAAATGCAGAGATGTACCTACTGAGCGGTCCAGACTTACGTACTTACTGTCAGAGTTACTAGGTGAGATATGGACGTGCTAATTCATCATAGCCAGATCATGCGGCTAAGTGAGTTAGCACTTATGCTTTGATTACTTACGTGTGCGAGATTCTTCAATCACTTGCTGAATGATTGATTTAATATTCGAGATCTATTACGTCGATAATTAGTTACGGCCTTGGAAGAGTATCTCGTGACGGGTTCAGTTCGCAATCCGGAAGTTGGTGAGTCGGAAGCACGGCCATGAACTTTAATTAGGTCACGGGACTTCTGCGAGGTGACTGGTGGTAACCGTGAATTGGTCTACGACAGACGGATGTTACCATTCAGCTGGGAAGACGAGGTGGCGGCAGGGCAGCTGAGAGGTCATCCAACTCAACAACAACCTTGCGCGACTACAGAGTTTGGAAAAAGGCAGTTCAACCTCTTCATTAGCCTATGTCATTAAGTAAGGTAACTCATCACAGCTGGCTGCGCCTAGTTCTAGGTAGATGCGAGCAGTGCGTGATGCGACGAGAGTACGCCTGTGCGTCATTACATTGAACTTTCAATGAGAGACAGTAATGTCTCATCTGTTAATCAGGACAAATTAGTTTGCCGAGTGATAAATGTATAAATTAATTATAGGTTAAAGATGATGTGTTGCGGACTTATTAATAAACCCACATCACTGAGAAAAAGATTGTAAATATAAAGCGTGTGAATTTTGGGAGATTGATCATGAGATTTTGTGAGCATATGAAGATTAGCTATGTTAGTTATTAGAAATGTTGTAGTTAGTCCATTAAAGCCAGTTTTATATGAAGCTGCGCGTATTTGATACATTCTGTGTGTGTTTTATTTCAATAAATGGGCCGAACCCCGCCCCTAATAATTTCCATCATTAGTCAATGTCTGGTAGTATTATACACTACCGTATTCATTTTTATATTACAATTGGTATCCCAACGTGGGGCTTGATCAAATAAATATGGTTGTAATTATGGTCCGGACCACTTGGCATCAAGAATTTATTCATTTCGTTCATTTTAGCAATTAAGTGTAGTCTTACCCTTTACACCATTTTTTGTTACAATATAGAATGTCACACGAACAGTTGAGTCTGTTAAGAAGCGAGATAAAAAACAAAGTTCGTTAGAAATGACCCTCTCCTGTATGTACAATTCATGCTTGAATTCCTCTACAATCATACCCATTTTATGTTCAACTATCCATATACCAGTAATGGCACAGCAGTATTTAAAAACTTTAATAAATAATGGCAGGTTAACCTCTCCTTCCATCTAAGTTAAGAGTAGCATCATTCAAAATTCAGACAGATAAGTTAACAAAGAATCATGGATGTTTTAACGGGAGAAACAAAACTTTTTCGGCAAATCAGAACAAAATCAGTCAGTTAATATGTTAGACAGCGACGCAAAAAGCTAAACGCCAAACAGAACTCATTTCCCGAAATTTATGAAAGACAGGTTTTCATAAATAACCGCATATTCAGACGTCGAAACAAAGGCAATGGCAACGATGTTCCAACAGCGATTGTCGGCACAGTTCTTATCGGGCCTAAAAGAACAAATTGGAAGATTTCTAATAGTACAGACTCCTCTGAACATTTTGCAAGCGGAAGATTTTGCCCGAACACTGGAAATAACCATACAGGGTTACAATGCCATGAACACATTTCCCACAGCATGTTTCGCAACATCGCAACAAGCCACGCGCTCGTCGCTAGATAAGGGACACGCGTGCGAGATTCCAGAGACACCGCATCGTGCGAGAGAGTCGGGGCAAGATAACCAACACGCGCGCGGTCAGCAAACACCGCACACTGCGACACATTTGCGGGAAAACACTAACACCACGCACACAGAACAGCAGACGTCGCGAATACTGTCTGAGCAGAAACCAACACAGCGGTTCCCAAAACCACCTCGCATGCATCCTTTGATTTGCATTTTTTGTGGAAAGGGCTTACCGAACGAAAAAAATACGATGTTATAATTGTGGGGATTCAACTCATGCACAAAACTCATGCCCATTAACAATCTGCGGGTCATATAGAGAGTTAGGACACAGACCAGTAGACTATCAATGGAAATAAAAAACGTAGCGAGTCGCGCCCTGAACGGGTAAGGGAGCCAGTAATTCTAACCATCAATCCAGAACTCACTACGAATATAGAAATGAGTAACAACCGCTACACTCTACTCGTGGATACTGGAGCGTACTGTAGCGTATTAAATTCAAAGATTCTTGCTAATACACAACTTAATATGAAACCTTCAGGCCACCCATTAAAAATCCAGGGAGAATGTAACAGTAACTTAAAAATGGAGATCGATATGGCCGTGACTTTTTAGTAGCAGATCTCGGAAAATCTATTTATGATGGAATTTTAGGTCTAGATTTCTTGAAAGACCAAGATTGCATTATTCGACCATCTCTGGAGAAAATGCTGTTGTCTCCAAACCACAGCACAAACGTGAAAACAGTTACCATAAATAAGATTACAAAAGTGGATGAACATGGGGAACTAGAAAAAAATAGAGAAAAAATCAATCTAACAACCACTACAACACCAAATAATGCCACAGAAAACAATGTAGTAAAAATACACCAAAATGTAGATTTGTTAGGCTAATTGGACATTAGCGATACGGAAAAACTACAAACACCACTATTACCGGAATTACAGTAGAATACAAATAAAATAGAACATCCGGATTTTTTCTGAGCTAGACTTCGAGATAGCCTCGAACTTGTCAAAACTAATTATGCCAATGATTTACGTACAAAACTCACAAAACGACGACATAACATTTAGAAACGGAAAACTGCAATAAGCAAATAGACTCGCAGATAGCTAATAATGAAAGTAGTGAATTAAAATCCAGCGTCCAGTTTGGGGAGAATGTTTATGAATGTATGAATGATCGTATGAAAAACTCCGAGGTAGTTGAAGGCACTGCCGAATTTATTGTTGCTGAAGAAAAGTTAAGTAAGCTACTCTTCAAGTCGTTTTGAAAGGAAGTTCGCATTGGAGCTACGCGGAGATAAGAGTACATACACACACAAAACGGACAGCTGACGACAACAGAGATTAACTCATTATGTAACCACGCTCATTCTGACGTAACAAAGCTAACAGAGTCACTAGAACAAAAGAAAAAACGCAACTGTACGGAGAAATCATTGACAAAATAAAACTCAAACCGTTCTCAATAACAAGACTCAAAATGCAAGTCGATTTGTTAGAAAACTCAGAAGTTTGGATCAAGGATGATAAAATAAATATAATTCCGTCAATAGCAAAAGTAAAACCAGGTGTAATCTAAATTTTATTAGTAAATTTAACTAAAAATGAAAAGAAAGTAAAAAAATGAACTAATATACACTAAGTTATTAGAAGATTCTCAGATACTTACTCTTAACAGTATACAACAGGATCCTCTCATGTGGCCAGAAAAGCAAGAGGAAAATGATTTATTAAAACTAATAAACGTGGAGTCTGTTCCGTCAGTGATCCACCAGAAATTCGTAGAACTAATACAAGAATATTCGGATGTCTTTGTATTTTGATTTTGCTAGGTTGTACACTCCATTGAAGTAGAGATTCCACACCCAATCCAAAAAGGACCGTACGGAGTACCACATTTACAAAAACAATTATTAGACACAGTAATAACAGATATGCTACAACAGGGAATTATTGAACACAGCACAAGCCCTTGGTCAGGAAACATCATGCTAGTTAGGAAAAAATCTTCAAATAATAAAGTCACATATAGACGTTTCGGATATCTCCACGTTACAAAAAAAAGAAATATTCCCTCTGACGAGTATTGACGAAATTTTCGACCAATTTGGAGGAGCAAAGTTGTTTTATCTTTAGATTTATGCAGCGGGTATTGGCAGGTGGAAATGGAAGAAAATAGTAAAGATTATACGGCATTCACTACGCCGTCGGGGCATTATAATTGCAATTGTCTTCCTTTCGGACTAACAAACGCGCCTAGGATTTTATATTAATGTCAATAGTGCTAGACAGTTTAGTGCACAAAGGATGCGTAGTTTACTTAGATGAAGTACTGCGTTATGACTCTTCGTTTCAAAGTCACTTAAAAGGCCTCAAAAAATATACCAACAATTACAACAAGCCAACTTAAAACTGAAACCGGAAAAATGCCACTTCTTAAAAAAAGGACAAAATTTCTAGGACACATTATTTATGCAGACGGCCAACAAGTAGATGACGAAAAGATACAAGCAATTAAAGAATACCCAAAACAGTCAGAAACATTCAAAGCTTTTCTACGGTTAGCGAGATTTTATAGAAAGTTCTTTCCAAACTTTTCAGAGAAAGTTCAAGTCTTTTAAGTGATCTTACAGGGAGAGGAAAAAAGATTATCTGGTTGCCAGCGCACCAAATAGCCTTCGCAAAAAGCACTAACCGACTTCCCAATATTACGATTTCCAAATTTTGAACAACCATTCGTACTAACTACTGACGCGTCCCCAAGGAGGTTAGGCGGTATATTGTCGCAGATATCGGAAGGAGAACACATAATAGCATGCGTCAGTAAGAAAGTAACACAACAACAAAAAGCATACTGTGCACTAGATTTAGAATGTTTGACAGTAATTGCAATGACAAAGAAATTTTGAGTTTATTTGCTAGGTAAACATTTTACGCTTGTTGTGGATCATAAGCCACTACAGTGGTTATTAACACAAGCTGATCCGAAACCGAGACTCACTCGTTGGATCATGGACATGTCCGAATATACCTTCACAGAAAAGCACAAAGCGTGGAAGAAAATTCCGCACACCGATGCGCTTTCTCGCGTAGAAGTGCCGACGATTTCAGTAATAGGAACGTCACAGACTACGAGAAAATGTGGGACAAAAACAGAATAGCTCACGAACAGAAAAAATGTGAATCCATAAAACATCTGTTTGAGTTAGTACAGAACAAAGATAAACAATATTTCTTAGGTGCAGAGAATGTATTATACAAAAGACATGTCCATCCACCAGTCCCAGTGTTCACTATTTGTGCACCAGTCACAATGCGTGGTTATATTCTGAAAAGGTGTCACGAGAACCCACTAGCGGGATATATGGGGAAAACCAAAACAATAAATTAAGTACAAAGACATTTTAATTGGCCAGGCTTGTACTCAGACACGAAAATATGTAGTCATATGCATTAAATGAAAAATGAGAAAATAAGTAGATCTAAAATTACACTGCAGGAAGTTGAAAAAAGGCGTCCATTTGAAAAAATAGCGCTGGACATAGTTGGGCCCCTACCTACGACATCTACAGGTAATAAGAATATATTGCCAGCACAATGCCACTTCCAAAAGCAATACGGTTACTAGATCAAACAGCACAAACAGTAGCGAAGGCTTTTGTAGAGAATATTATTCCCCGCCATGGTGTTCCGCAAACTTTATTAACAGACCGCGGAACAAACTTTACATCAAACTTAATGAAGGAAGTATGTAAGTTGCTAAACATAACTCACATTACAACAGCTCCATACAGTCCACAAGCAAACGGCAAACTCGAAAGTGCACACCAATCTGTCGCATTTGTACTATCCCATTACATAGAACAAGACATAAGGGAATTGGATGAAATTCTACCCTTTGCCCTATTTGTGTTCCTCAACACAAAACACAGAAAACCCACATTTACACCAGCATTTATGGGCGAAAACTAGAGATGCCGTGGGACGATATACTACTCCCCATTAGAGAAAAATACTCGGAAAGCCCTCCGTACGCTTCAATATTACAAAAGCGGCTCCAATTTGCACACGCACTGACCAGAGAGTGAAACTTTAAAAGTGTTGTATTAGAACATGGGAAGAATAATAAAGGTAGACATCTAATACCAAAACATGTAGGACAGTTAGTATTAATTAGAAGGCAGAGTACTCGTAGCCAATCAAACTACGAAATTAGCGGTCAAGTGGATAGGACCATTCCAAGTAATAAAAATAAAAATTCGGATAACTTTTGAATTGGAAAAAATACAGAACGGGAAAAAATTGATAGCGCACCAGAGATATTTCCTTTTCTCCCGGAGACAGAATCACAACCGCCATTAATTATTACTGAGTTTACTAAAGTAAGCGCAACCGAGCAGACGGACAATGACCAGAGCGTCTCACCACCTCCACAAACACCTCAGCCGAGGAGATATAATCTTAGCCCCATGGCCGGTAGAGAAACGTACTTATGTAGCCAACAGAAAGACGCAGCACCAGAGAACGATGGAGAAAAATGTACGTTCCGATTTACCACCGACGCCGGGGATGTCAATCTCGTGACCCACACGATTATCAGAAGACCACACCCACAGCAACCAGACCAAGAAACAAAATGGAGACCCAGCAGCCGACTGTTCGGCAATATGGCTACTTGATTCACCACAGGGGGAACTCGCACGCACGCCGGGGCGAGGTATGTTCCCGCTGCAAGAGACAGTCGACAATCCGCTGGCATGCAGGAAAAATCTGCTTGAAGATTTCCAAAAAATGCCGCCTCCGACAAAAAAGACACAAATTGTAAACAGTGTGCAACGTCGTCGTATGGCGTGGAAAATACGAAAAAAAAGCTAAAGAACGAGCGAGTGCACAAAATAACGAATAAATTAAACTAATTAAGTTTATGCAATGAAAAGAAAAAAAACTTTAAATCGTGTGTGATGTAAAATGACACACACACACACACATATATATCTGTCTCTTATACACATCTAGATGTGTATAAGAGACAGACATTTTCCTTTCCTCATTTGATATTTTATTGAATAATATAATCCTACTGAAAAATGTTTACCAACGTAGAGAATAAAACAAGAAGCTATTCTGATCTCTTAATCTCCTGGCGCGGCACCAAACTTTTTCATAATGCATTTCCCCGGGTTATTTTGAACCCGCCGCCGCGTCCATTGTCTGCGTTCCTCGCGCTGCCGACGACGTTCGTCTCCACCGTGTGTGACACTCGCACCCCCGCCGCCCACGTAGAAGCGGCGGGCGATGGCGGGCGGCTCCGTTTACGCCGTCACGCTCGTGAATCAAACGCGAAGAACGTCCGGTAAAAATAGCGGGGGTGGGCGGGCGACGCGACGTTGAGTCAACGGCTGAGCTGCCAGACCCCAGCGACGCGGCGGCGGCGGTGGCGGCGGCGGCGGCGAGGTCGGTAAAAAGGAAGGGGATGGCGACGATGTCAGCGGCAATAGCCTGTGATGGTGGTGACGACGATTTCAAAGCACGACTTTGAAGTATATGGCGCTTCCCCATCCAGGTTGAGTACTGGTGTTCGCAGTGGTAAGGTTTTAGTAAGTTTTCCCCTCAACTTGTAATGTAACCGTTTTCTATTTAAGGTGGAATCAGCACTCCAAGTTAGTCAAGTAACGGAGATGCATAATTGTTTTCCTTGATTTTATTCTTAATGCTTTGAAACTCAACAAAATGAATTATAATAATGAAAAAATAAGATTTAATGTGTATCTATCAGTTAATAACATAGTACAAACAATGTTCAGGAACTCACTTGACTCCCTTGACCATGTAAAAGAATGGCGGCCGAGTGCAACGTGATTTATGCATGTCACCACAGAAAAAGTTAAATAGCTTTCTTAATTGTTCGGTGACATATATAAATGTGACGTAAAAATGCTTCGGTTAATTTACTAAAAATCAAGACAAATTTCCATCACTTTCGTGATTTCAAAGTTGATCTTTTTTTGAAATTTCTGCATAAGACGCGAAGTATTTCACCATCTATTATAATAGAAATTATTTCATTCATTTGGCCGGTGAGGTACATTTTACATGTTTAAATCACAATAAGTTCACGTTACTCTGTTTATTTATACCGATTTATGACGTTTTAGTGATTTAATTCTACCTACTCAAGAACTACCTTAATGACCACCAACAACAGTATATGGCTTGAATAAATTATTAGTACTAACAGAACTTTATACTTGCCCTAATATGTATCGAAATATTTCAATAACTATTTCAAAAACTATTTTCTTGCATGATAGTGTTGTCCTATGGCTCATATTAATTTAGTTTTATGTGTACTCAACTTTGGCACGGTTGTGTACATAAATTCTGTAGCCCCATCCTG
>NNCF01126791.1:1112480-1174040 GCA_002313205.1 Laupala kohalensis
AAGTATACTCGTTGACCGTTTTCTAAATGAATGCTAAGGTGAACCACAGTAGGATACCGTTCATGAATTGAAAATCCGAAGATTCGCCAAACAGCTTCGTTGCTACTGACGTATCTTCCCAACTGATAACGCTTTACTTCATTGTTGGTGTCTTCATTGCCTACACCAAAAACTGCCATATCAGAACCTTTATTAACATATTTGCAGATATACTTAATAGATTTGACACTATTGCAGTATTCTACGTTAATATGTGCGTTAAACATTTTTGATAATAATGGAGAATATGGTACAATCCAACTGTTATCCACGTCTATTTCCACGTTGCTTCGCGTCTTCAGTATTGCCGTAAAACCTCCATTTTCTGGAGCTCGCCGTCTATATAAAGGATAGCCGTCGTTTCCTGTTTGTGTATCTTTAAATAATTTTCGAGGATAGTCTTTGGTGCATTTCCCATCTTTCATACATGGCGAGTTCCGATTTATATTTCCACATGGTCCATGGATCATATTTTTAGTTACCACAGCGTATAAATCAGGATCTTCTTCTTGGTTAGGAAGTTCAGCAGATATAATAGCGTCGATTTCTGTTGGTTGAATCTTCCTTTTCAACCAAAATAAATTATGTGAATGTGGTAAACCTCGTTTCTGCCATTCAATGGTGTACATCCAGCATCTCACCTCTCCAAAGATGTGACCTTTTGTTATAATATTAATGAATTTTTGTTGCTTTTGTTTAAAAACTCTCGCAATTAAATCGTGGCGATCACTGGATGACTGACCGTTGATTAGCATTTCTTTAATCTCTGACCAAATCGGGTTGCAGGTAAACGTAATAAACAAATCTGGTCTCCCGTATGTCCTTACATAGGTCATTGCATCTTGTGTGTACTCATGCATGTGTCTAGGACTGCCCGTAAACGTCGCTGGCAAAATAACCAAAGTGCCCAGATTCTCAATATTTCCGTCATTTGCTACCGCATCTCTTAGGTGAATATATTGGTCCACTCTTAATTTTTTTTGATTCGAACGAATAAACTGAAGACGTTCACTTTCAATCTTTACATACATATCCACGATAAATTGATGGAATAATTGTCTGCAATTTATCACGTGGTTGTGTTTAGTACCTCGTATCATTAGACGGTAAGCATAATAATCCATAGCAGATACCTTTGCACTTGTTGGAATACCTGTTGTTGGATTAACTTGCCTCAGATTGAAATGATACCCATCTTCACCATAAGGAAATAAAATAGGATATTGTAGAGCATCATACGACCTGTGCGTTTCGCAAATTCGCTGCAATGATCCACTACGTAATTGAAGCACGATATCTCGCTTTTCAAATTCATTACCCGATATCACAACTGCAACTTCATCCACTACAGGAGCGTTGAAGCGCCGTTCATGCTCTCCTGCTGGTTTTCGATCTGCTTTTATAATAATTTTATATGCATCTGTGGGCATATGATCAATTGAAGTTTCAAACGTTTTTATGTAAATATTGTGTGCATGGAACATTTGTTGTAAATCAGATACAATCTCACGTCTTGTTCCTGAATTGTTGGCGCATCTTTGGTCGGTCTCAACTTGGTCGTTTCCAATAAAATATAATTGTAAAAATTTTGGTTGCTGATTAGGCAACGGCAACAACGATCCTGCTTTATGGTATATCTGCCCTTGTACTGTGAAAGTGGATTGAAATCCAGGCTGATTAATAACAGATGTGGCTCCAAATGAGGTCATTTGAAAACATGAGTTGTATTTTCGGATATTACTCAGAAAATGTCTTGACTGTGGTGTATCACCAGTTGTATATTTTAAGAGTTCTTGTGGTAATGGGTCCAGTTGGTTAAGTTTTAATTTACCATTATTGCAGCAAAGACCGGGAGGTTCTGATTTAAACTTTTTGGCTTGGCAATTGCGGCAAATTAAATCCATTTTTCCTATGTTGATACTGGCGTGATGTGCGTAATCTATGTGAGGGTCATAGAATAATGCTTCACACTGTAAATCGGAGTATTCATCAGTTCGTGAACGTCTCGTTCTATCTCTGATTTGTTGCAGCCTGACCTCTCGTTGTTGTTGTGGTTCAGAGGCTCTGGATGTTGCAGCTCGGTTTCGTAGATCATTAAGCCTGGCCTCACGTTGTTGTTGTGTTTCAGAGGCTCTGGTTTTTGCAGCCCTGTTTCTCATTTCTTGGAGTCTGGCTTCACGGTGTCCTGCTGTTTCTGAATTTCTAGATCTTGCAACTCTTTCACGTATCGTTGCTAATCTTTTATATCTTTCTTCATTACTTTCAATAGCTTTACGTTTTTTTGGAGGCATTGTTAAGCAATGATGTTCAATTGTTTTTGTTTATAATTCTAAATTACCAAGTGTCGGTTAAGTAAGAAAATTCTTTTGTTGTGTTTCTATGACAGCAAAAAAGTAAACAAATTACATACATACAAACACTCTCCTTTATATATAAGATATCGTAACATGCTAATAAAATATTATCATTTATAAATGAATGGGTGTTTAGGTAGGGTGAACTTTGGTTAAAAAACATATTTTCTATAAATCAACTGATAAATTGAATTAATGACCAAGCAAAACATAATGATAGGAACTAGGACGGGTTGGGTTCGTACACAATTCTTTAAGAAAAACACATACTCTTGGTAGCAGATCTACGCGTTGTACAATAAATAAAACTGGCTTTATTGAAACTTAGAACTCAAAGGTCTAGACAAGGGGGGTGGCCGATATGAAAGAAAGAGCTTTCGTCTGGACACAGGACACAGGACGTAAAAAAATACAATAGTTGAAATAGCAAGACAGGAGGATACGTTTCAAAACTTAACAATGGAGCTAGAACTGGAAGTTAGTAACTCTAGCGAATTTCTCAGTGTGTGCATAGAATATAGGAGGCGAGTAAAAAACGGAATACATCATGTAAAAAATTCATTTTCAGAACTACAATATGAACTAACCACATAACAGAAAAGGGGTCTCATTGACGCAGTAGGTCACGGACTACACTCGATGTTTGGCACATCCACAAATGATCAAATTAGGTCACTAGAAAACAAATTTGTATTGATTCTCGCCGAAACCCAAAATTCTCTAAACGCAAAATTTGCGTTCTTCTCAAATGTCTCTCGCACGCAGTCCAGACATGATTGAAACTCTGAACGCTCTTCAGTTTTTTAAGCAAACTGTGGGGAAAATCGCCATATGCTACTGCATCTCTTTCACATATATCAGGAAATTGGAGTAATATTTGGACATTTCCAAACAGTATATATGGAACGTCATATAAACGTGGTGTCAGATTGGCTATCTCACTCCCTTAATACTTCCTCCCACATTCCTACCTAAACTCCTTGCTGACACTACAAAACAATCGACGAACATTCTAAACTGTTATCACAGAGACCAGAAGAACTATACGGTTCAATTCGCACCCTTCTCGTCGCGACCAAAAAGGAAACAAGTATAGTCACTCTACTATTAATTGTGGAAAAACTATCATGCCAACTTTATAAGGTTCGACAGATAACACTAGGCCGATAACATTAAGCAAGGAAACAAGAAGTGTAGTATTAACTCCTGAAACTCCGTTCTTAGCAGTCGAACAAAATTCCACAAAATTCTTCCTCTTACAACAGAATTTCCTAGAACATTGCACAAAACATACCATTCTCCTATGCGCCCCAGCATTTCCTGCCTTAACAGATTGCTGCACAAAATGTAACACGGCAATGTGCATAAATGACACCGAAGAAATGAGAAGAGCGTGCAGGACGGAAGTCGTAAAAGAACCATTTCAAACTTTCATCAACGCAAATCAAGAAGGACTATGTTTCTACAGCGTCAGTGAAGACCTATCACTGGCTGTGAAGTGCGTGAGAAACAAGTATAAATTAAATATCTCAAATCAGGGAAACGTCTGTTTTCTGCCATGTTACACATCTACAACTAATTTATTTATATTACCGCCATCCATACAATTTTACGGCAATTAATCCGAACAAATACCAACATTGGAACCACAAAACTACGATGTTTCGTCATTAAATCAGAAAATCAATTCTTTACAATACGACTTCATTGACATAGACAAAATTCTAAATCTGATCGAGTTAAAGAACTCCCATGATATTCCAAATTTTGAAATAACCGAATTAGAACGGTTTTTTTTGTGGGGCTTTAGGGCTCGTCAACAGCGAGGTCATTAGAGCCCTTAAAACTTGTACAGGTAGGGAAAATGCAGTTACGCACTAGGGAGAGCCAACATGACTCTTCCCGGCGTGTGGGACTCGCCGAAAGACTCAGCCATACCCACTAAAAACTCTCCTGCATTACAACTCAAAACACAAATTCCAACATATCATATGACTTTTACTAAAAACATTAAAAAAAAGAAGAGGAAAATGAAAGATGCCCTAGCCCTAATAGCGTCGGGATCGGAAAGAACAAGAGGTGACCAAGGGAGGTCAGAAAAGAGAAAGGACGGAGCATAGCACAAGTAAGTGGAAGTAATGCCAGACTCAGCTCGGGGCCCCGTGTTCGCTAAACACGTACTTACTAGATGTAAGTCCCCTGGGGGGAATTAGAACGGCATTGTCATTTCTGGAAACCATTAAATAATGATATTAATATAATTGAAATGAGTGTAGGAACACTAATAGTTGTATTAATAATAATAATTAGTTCTATATACATTTACAAAAAGTATAAAAGATCAAAGACACTTTTAGAAACCGAAAGGAAAGAAAGTCAAACAGTTATGAACATAAATCCACATCACACTATAAATGTCAGACGTACCGATGTTTCCACCATTTTGAGAAAGCTATAGAAAGTAAAAGAGCTCTGTAAAAATAAGGCATAGTGGATTTATAAAATCGGGAGAGACAACGTTCTGTACAATCAGAGGCTATCATGTTCAGCTTAAAGTGAATGTAAAAAATTATTTTTGTGATATAATAATGATATATTACTCCCTCACCAATTGTATGGTTACTCTGATGACGCGGTAATGATATGCTGTTCTTCCGACAACTATTGAGTCGTGCTAGCGACGTACTGAGAAGACACTATTAAAGAGGTAAGTGTTGATAAAAATTGTTTATATGTAAAATGTATTAATGATAATTGAGTAACAAAAATATTGTAAATCACTATTGCGTATCAGTAAACTGTACAACTCAAAATTATATAACTGAGAAATATCATTATTTAACTGTAGAATGTATTAATAATAATGAATTAACAAAAATAGTATAAACCACTATTGTGTACCTGTAAGTTATACAAATCGTAATTAATTAAGTGAGAAATGTATTAATAAAAATAGATTAACAAATATAGCGCAAATCACTACTGTTACCAGTAAATTGAACAAATCGTAATTAATTAACTGAGAAATTTCATTGTGTAAATTTAAATGCAGCAATTATAATTGCATAACTCCAGAACAAAAAACAAATTAAATTGTATAACGCCAGAACAAAAAACCAAATTAAATTGTATAACACTATAATCAAAACCAAAGAAATGGTATAAGTCAACTATGAGGTATATAAGTAAATGTAATTCAGTTGAACGCCACAGATTGGCAACGCTGCGAGCTCTACCGCATAAGTGACAGACAGACGCGAACTTCTTTTTTGGAGAGGGAGTATTGTCGCGTGAATGCAGCTAGCATCACCCGCGTTGCTGCAGTGACGCGCCACATTCGAACTGACGACTCCGTGTTATATGGCTATATAAACCGCCGCTCGTAGCGTTCGAGACGGAACGGCTGCAACTCGCGCGACAGATGCGTGCGTCCGTTCTTCCAATCCTCCGTACTTGGCTTAGTTCTCGTGGTCCTGAGTTTACATTACACTTTGACGATATTTTTGTCACTCTATGCAGATGGAGAAACGTATATGAGAAAGTATGTGCAATGATTTTGCACCACTAGTTAGGCTTACGATTGTTTTGCGTTCCTACATTATAATATAAAAACCCAATTCGTTTTGAAACAATACAGTATTCTCAAAAGAAACCTTAATTATACAAATTATATATATTGTAATAAAACTCGAAAATTAAAGGGTAAATGGAGTAGTGGGTAACTCTCACCTTCATATTTTTTGCCCTAGCTAGCTCTCGTGCCAATAAACACATTAAGTGGTTTCATATTATTTTTAATTAAGTGGAAACAACACACGGGGTTCCTTGTTAAAGGAAAACGCATATTACAAAAATAAAATTGACTTAATTAACCCTGATACATTTCTTATTTGCACTTATATGCACAACCACCCCCCAAAAAATTACACGTTACGAATTACAAATTTAATGTCACGCACAACATTGACATTAAATTTTGAAGAGAATTTCTGGTAATAATTATTACCAGATACTTACAGCAAAAACTTTGATTAAATATAAAAAGCCATCATTATTGCACACTCTTCGTTCTGCCCTCATTAAGAACACAATCACAAAAGTTCTGAGCATGGACCATTACTATTCTGGTTCGTTGCACTAGATCTTCTCGCCGCCACTTAAATATGTATTACTGATCGTAACCAGTATTCTCAGGTTACCTTTTAATTCATTATCAGATCAATCTAAAAGCGTAGGTGAAGATTGGAATGCCATTGATTAGCATCGGCTCGTGCGGTGCATCCTTCCTCGTACCTGCCAGTCGCCCATTCAGCATTTAAAACCAGCCTTTTTTGGAAGTTGCCGCGCCTTCCTGGAATTTCTCGTTCTCGCAATTTGCAACGTTAACCGTCATAAAACAGTTCTTTCCCAGCGAGAGTTCATTCAACTTGATGCGACGTGGTTAAAAAGTATTTACTTCGCCATTTGTTACAAAGCATTTGATCCTTGACTAGTTCTCGGATAGATTATTAAAGTTAAAAATTTGAAAACTCTGCATTTTTTGGAATACGATCAAGTTATTAATTAAGAATAAATTGTCCAAAAATTCAAAACCTAGAGGTTGCGGATAATGAAGAAAATCTCGAAGTAATCTCGAAATCATTGAATCTCGGAATGGTTTAGAATGTTCTACTCGAATCTGATCGAATGTACTCTAATCTCGAAATCTCATTAAAGTCTCGTATATTCGAAAGATAGAATCCTGCTCGAAATTACTCGAATCAAAATCACGTAACGTCTCTGCATCATGATTTATCACCTCGTTCCCACTCTGTCCCTCAGAAGCTAACTCACGTGATACATTTTTAAAAACCACGTGACGCTTTTTGCCAATCATGTCGAATTCGCACTCCACGCGGAGTTGTGGTGATTGGTTGAGTTTAGAACGACAAGTGCTTGTTCCTAGCCACTCAGAACGTTTCTTCCTAGCAAATTTCCTCACTTCAACGGTGTTATCTTTTTCAACCGTCCTCTCGATAATTTTAACCTAAGGCCTTTTAAGAATAATAGAAAACTAAATTCAGGAAACTTTCGAACCTTTAACTGCCGCTCCCTTGTCTTCAGCTCCACCTTTGCCAACCGTTCTGCGACGCACGTCCAACGGTCGGTGTCTCGTGGTGTACGTCCACTGTCCTAGACAATTCTCAAATGCTGAGGGTCGAGCCCCCTTACGCCCACGCTTTCCGGGTCGCTATCTGTCATCCTTTTAATTTGTAAAGGACTTCTGCCTCTCTCCACACACACAATATGAGTTTCTCTTGCAGCTGTACTTTAAAATCCAAAATCTGTCACTAACGCTGAACTTGTTTCTTTCAAAATGTTTCTTGCAATTTTCCGTTGCTCCCCAGATTAAATCTAACGACGCCATCCATTATGTGTTAGCAAATTTTCTACCTACTTCCCCCTTCTAGCCAAAAATAAATGATAGTACTCAGACACTCTTCCTATCGTTGAATTTTTATGACCGTCCTCCGAACAATAAATTACGAAACACTGAGCCCTTTACAGCGGTCGCTTTCCCTCGCAGCTGCGTAGAAGAAATCGCCATTACGATTCCGCTCGCTTACGAAACATTTTGCTTGTATAGTTCTCATTACTCTAATTAATAATTAATAGATTCTTACAAATGCCCCTTCTCATTTGAGAAATTTATTTAATCTTTTGTTTTTACCAAAACTGTGCTAATAAATTTCTAAATGATGCTTAATTGACAATCCCCAGTAATGAAGTCTGCGATAAATATCGTTGTTTTTTACCCTCCCATCTTTTCCTTGAAAACAATTGAATTTTATCCACCTTCGACGCTTGATCGACAATAATTACTACTATTTAAACCATCCTACACTTGACTTTTAACTCTTTCATTCAATTATCTCATTACCTTATTTTTAATCTACTTCTTTCAATAATTGTATACGTTACGGTCTACAATTTAACTTTCTTTCGCTCCTGTTCTTCTGTGTGATATAGAATTACTGCTTTTAATGACACTAATATTCATCAACCCCAAGTTGACTCTAAATAGTAGTGGAAAAATACCCAGACGTGTCATCTCACTTGGAGTATCATCAGACTACAATAAAAATGACTCTATATTTATAGTGGGCCGTTCCGTTCGCCTTCCTGAGAGAGTCGTTTCACATGAGGAGCGTAGTCTCTACGGGACCACCTCAGAGGTCTTTGTTCTCGCAAGTTGAATGATGGAAGACGTGCCCGGGGGCGAACGGAATGGCCCAGTTGATAAGCGCATGAACGCGCTACGTTCAAGGTCTCGAGTTCGAATCTCGGTCCCGTCTCCCATTTTCATTCAACATAACATAATTAAAATATATAAAGATTTTCAATTTAACGCAGTCATACTGTGCAACCAAAAAATTTTCAATAAAACATTAATACAGTCATACTCCGATGTTAGTTGGAGAAAATATCTGTAATTCTACTTAAATTATTGTTTATACTTTGTCAACATTCCTAAAAGAGATGATACAATACTATGCTGTAAACACAGACTAGCTTTGTACCATGCACATTTAATTAATAATATGTTTGTACATTCTTTAATTTCACAATGAAATACAGAAACCTCAGTCCTTATCAATAGCGCGAAAGGTAGCCGAATGAAACAAGGCAATTTGTGACAGTAGATATCGCGAGGTGTTGTTGCATCACACTAGAAGCACATGGCTGTCCAGCTTTCCTACAGAAAATTCGTACTTTTTTTGCATTAAAAAAACACTAAAGTTTTAACAGCGCACCCAATGCAATACACACTTTCAGTGAAAAATCAATGCCTGTTTCGGCCTGTCACTTCTGACCAGTGTGACTTCCCTTGTCAGGCTTGTCGATGCACATTTGGTTTTGAAGGCATGTAGTACCTGTGCTACAGACTTGTTGATGCACGTCTGATTTTTAAGCCGTGTATTACCAGTGCTACAGACTTCCGATTTCAATCCAAACACCTGTGCATAAAGCGAAGTGGGCGAGCATGTGACTTTCTCTTTCTCAGCTGAGCGTGCTACCGCCAATTGCCGACCGCTCCCAAATCGTGATTTGTGTCTACTACCTAATTTAGTGCAAATGTTAGTTCATAATTACTTCTCTTTTATGTGTAAGATCAGGTAGGTGTTTGCTCGGGATTGAGTTAAGTTATAGTTTGAAGTACTAATTTTATTTTCTGTCAAACATTCAGATCTCTTGCTTTCGGCTAGGAAATAAATGTTTTCCATATGTAACTTAATTTAAATGTTAAAAACAGGAAATGTGAGCATGTGGAGAACATGAAGTTAAGTAGGGTGCTGCACATAGAAAACCTTATATTTAACAAGAAGAGTCCTTATACTTTCCTGTATGTGCAGGTGAATGAATTATGGCATGGATATATAATTTAAGACTGATCCATGCCGTGTCGTAATTATAACCATAAGAATTCCTTAATTATGGCATTGATGTATATTTTAAGTTAATGAAACTTAACTACCTCTTTGCATAATGAAACGGAAGTATTAACCAGACAGCAGGATTTAATAAGGTTCCTGACCTGAAACGAAAGTGGAAAAAAAGGAAGAAATTTGATATTTGTTGTATATAAAAAGAAATATTTTATATAATTTTTGTACTAATGTTATGGTTGAGTGTAGTCCTTACCTGTTTCAGATTTTATATTGTTTTTGTTGGGCTCAGAGTTAAGAATTATCTCTTGCTTGCTTATTTCGAGTTAATTATACCTACGCTTAGTATTTCACTTTTTTGACAAAAATTGAATGATTTTTGAACTGTTCTTTTCCTTCGTTGAGCCTGAGATTACTCCTTTTAATAATAACTTACATTAAATATTTAATGTTTGCTTTGTCTTGAGAAATGTCTAAAGATTAAATTTTTTATTGTAAGCAATAAAGATATGATAATTATCTTTAATGTGACTTCTTATGACTATTGTACACTTATACTATAGTAAATTACAATTCCATTATTTTAAGAATAAGAATGCAAGGTTATGTTAAACAAATAGTTAAGATTTTATTTAATGATTTTTCAGTAAACATTCTTTTTTTGAAATATATTACACATGTTATTTGACTCCAGTTTTAGTGAAATATAGGTTACATTTTTTGTGGGACTTTAGGGCTCGTCAACGTCATTAGAACCCTTGCAGGTGGGGGGAAAATGCAGTTTCGCACCACAGGGAAGTGCCGTAGTGACTCTTCCCCGTGTGTGGGACTGGCAGAATATCTCGACCACACCCACTAAAAATATCTGAATTCAACAAATATCTAAACACAAAAACGAGAGAAAAGAAAAGGAAACAGTTGCCCAATACATTATATCAAAAATGAAATAAATTCCGAAAATTCTAATTTTCAAACTACGGAAGGAAGAATAAAAGGAAAGGGAAAAGGAAAGAAGAATGCAAATTTAAACCCTCCCCAGAACTTGTGGTAGGAGCCCCGATCTACTCATAAAATTCAGTAGTTTAAAACATCTGCCCTTTCATTTCCGAGAATTGTTGGTAAATCTGCAGCCAGACCAATTTGTCTCCGTATCTCATGTACTTTCTGCAATCAGTTAGTAGGTGACGCACTGTCAGATAAGAGCTACACTCCTTACAAACGGGTTCATCAACAAGTTGCAAAAGATACAGATGTGTGAGTGGACAATGTCCTATGCGCAGGCGGGTCAGCAAGACCTCGTTGCGCCTGGCTGACCTACAGGAACTGCTCCATGACTTAACAGAGGATATAAGTTAGATAGGCCGGCTTTTGATATACGTAGATGTGTCTAAAACTAAAATCAAATTCATATTAATTGAAAGAAGACTTTCCTATAACGTGTAGAACAATCCGTACACTTGTCAGTGTACCTGACACGTGTAGAACAAGTCTGTCATTAACACTTACCTCAAACGTTCATGACACGTGTAAGGCAAGTCTGTCAGATATCAACTAGGAGGTTTTTGGAAGACTTGCTACTCACGAGCAGATGTGCAGGTGCAACTCTGCAGCATGTGTGTTAATCGTTGACTGCAAGCCTGTGGTAAGTTACTTACAAGAGTAAATTGCTATCTGGGTAAAGACGACAATTTCTTTATATAAAGATCACAGCAATATAATAATACGAAGTACTGCTTTCCTACCTCAGCACACAAAAACGTGAATACTGCTTTTCGTCCAAATATCTCGCTTTATTGCCTTACCACGCAGTATAATGCTTCTACCACGCTCCCAGGCGTAATACGAGATAGTTAACTATGCTTACCTACGGCGACGAACAAAAAGCACATTTCGACTACTAAGGTTTACTATGGTA
The DNA here is from genome assembly GCA_002313205.1 of Laupala kohalensis. NCBI lineage: Eukaryota > Metazoa > Arthropoda > Insecta > Orthoptera > Trigonidiidae > Laupala > Laupala kohalensis. Next base: position 1,124,216 of record NNCF01126791.1, read on the forward strand.
ACTTACTACGGCGAATGAAAAGCACACTGTGTATCCCTAATAATTTAAATTGTACAAATAATCGCGTCCAGGTCACGCCACGTTTGCATATTGTAGTTGTGAAAAAAGTAAGTCCACTTTTCACTCACTGTTAGCACAAGTTGTAATATCACCTCCAATTCGTAGTTTCTCTATTTTCACAACTTATGCAAGTATCACCAGCCTTTGTAATAAACCCTTTTTTATCCTGTTCATTGGTGCATCTAAAATTAGTTCATATTTATGTCGCAAAATAACAGTGTTAGGCAATCTAAATGTACATTTGATACAAAAAAAAATTCGTTTTATAAACAGGAAAGAAAGAAACAGGAAGTGGTATACGGTAGGACAGTTAGTGAAGTCGGAATGTGTTCCAGAAAATCTTCTATTCCTCATGTAATAAAACCAAATTCTCAAGTTTGGTTTCTTTTCTTTACTTTCTGCGTTATTGGGGAAACAAAAGTACACACAGTTAACTTCGAAAGTCCCAATTCAGCACTTGAACGAAAAATACGACCAAAGCTAGGTTTGAAAGATGGGATTTTTCAGTACTAACTTTGGAACGTTTTCAAAATGACCTGTTTTAATTTTGGACAGCACGCCGTGGCCAAAGTTAAATTATACGTTATTGTCATTTTGAAGCACAAGTAATGAAAACCGAACGAGAAGAAAAAAGCGAAGAAAATTCAGGATGCAGTATTTAACCAATCCAGAGATAAAGAGAAAACTTATAACAAGTTTGAGAACAAAGAAGGCGGAATACGAACGAAACTGCGTGATGGAAAGTGGAGAACAAAATCAGAACATGATAATAAATGGAGGCAAATAAAAGACATTTCTCGAAGTCAACGACAAAGTTTTGGGATATAAAAAGAAGGAACAAAAAGATTGGATTTCAGAACATACGTGGGACCTGATAGAAAACAGAAAAATGATTAAAAAGAAGATAAATTCGAATAATAGTTCAGAAAATACTGCAAATTTAATATATTTGTTTAACTCTCTTCATAAGGAGATTAAAAAACCTTGTAGAAGAGATCATAGAAGTTATATAGACGGTATGGCAAGAAGACCAGAAATAGCAGATAATAAGCAAATTTGAAAGAACTATTTGACAAAGCTAGAAAGCTGACTGGAGGCTCAAGAAACCAGAATCACCCAGTAAAGGATAAGGACGGAAAAGGAATATTCTCAATAGAAGGTCAGCTGCGGAGGTGGAGAAAATTCTTTATGGAAGTGCTAAACCGAAGTAACACCCAAACAACTGAGGGTAGGCCGGAGGAAGCAGGTAATTTTCAAACTGAACATAGATGTACAAGCTGAACATAGATGTAAGAGAGAAATTAGAAGTGCCATAAAATAACTGAAAAAAGGAAAGGCTGCAGGGAAAGATGGGATCCCTGCAGAAATACTGAAGGTGGACATTCCATCTACAGTGGATATGCTATATCCATTATTTCAAGATTTATGGAGTGATGAGAGCTTACATGATGAATGGTTGGAAGACATAATCGTTAAAATCCCTAAGAAGTGTAATAAATAATTATTTATTAATATCTTTTTATAAATAATGGAAGAAATCTAATATAAATATAACGAAAATAAGACGCTTGTTAATAATTGAATTGAACCGAGTATGGGCGAGGTATTTTTGGGGGCTGCGCTTGGAGGAAGGATGGGCTATAGTCGAACAATAATTGTAGAGGAAGGGAAGACCCACGGTTAGGCCAGCGCAGAGACACGACCCAAAGTTTATGGAAGGCAGCTGTAGATATTTTCTTAAAAGGGTTTTATTAATTCTGAAATAGGATAGGGACAGTCTCAAAATAAGATGGTAGAAATGGTCAATATTCGTCAAAAATAAGTAATTGATAGGTGGTGACAAGTTAAGAGGAGAAGCACGTAAGGACTGCGTTTGTAAAAGAAAGGAACAGAGAAAACCCTTCGCCAGAAGATTTCCATTAGCAGAGCTGTGGATCGACATTGGTTTTTAATTGTAAAAAGAGATGGAGAAGAACAAAAGCTAGTCATTGTGCCGGGCAACATGTGTTCAAACAATACAGGATGAGTGATACTGGACAGAATAATGCAATGGGGAACGACTGCGCAGAAGTTTGGGTTCGGAATGAAAGGAGGTGTGCGTAAAGTTTGACAGACGCAGTAAAATAAAGTGTTGTAGTTAGAGCGCAGGAGAACTAAATTTTCTTTCAACAATGAATATTACCTTATGGAAAGAAGTAGGTTGCGGATCTGTGAAGTGTGAAGATGGTGACATGTATGGAAAATACCACGGATCGGAGCGGGAATGTGTTGGTGTTAACAAACGTCGTGATTGATCAAAGTTGAAATACGTCACTACAAGTCAAGCCAATCAGAGGTAAGTCATGTGAGAAGAATATTGTTAGTTATTGGTTAGAGAGAATCACCTACGTCAGAGGAGAAGTTTGTTCTCTCCATTTGTGGCCATGGAGAAGGGAAATGGTTATTTAAGCTAGGAACAGAGATGCTCCACGATCATTCTATATCATCAGCAGTTTCTTAAATATTATGTCACATCATTCGAGTATGATTCTATCAGTTCGAGTGTTAAGACGATCTGTCTAAGATATCATTAGATTATTTGTTCAGATTCTATCAGCTGATCATTCTATCATTTTGTCAATCAGCGTTAGTCTGATCTTTATGAGTATTATGTTTCTGACTGTTACCGGGCGTGCTACGAACTGCTTCAATATGGAATCTTTGCGAATATCGATTAGTTCGGCGCGAATATTGCTGACTTCGCTTTAAATTCCTGGTTATGTGAGTGATTAACAATTCGGCTGTGATCAATATCAACTAAACTGTACGAGAGCCATTGAGGCTGTGATTCCTTCGTCAAGTTGTGCTTTGTATGTTGGTAATGACCTCTTACACCCCGCGCGATGAAGTTGGCGGGTGTAGTAGCTGACGAGATCGAGACGGTGGCTTGGGTCGTATTGAATGGGCACGAGACAGTGAAGGCCGTTACGCTCATCAATGGACGTTGATGCATTAAGTACCGGGTACGGTACCTCGCTTGCGCCAATAAATACCAGTGAAACACCATGAAGTGTGAATGTCATGCCAAATAATGTTTTGGCTGAGATAATTTTTATTATTGTTTTGTATTGCAAAGCGAGGGCTCCAATGAAAATGGACTTTGTGTTAACATCCTAATAAACTTTATAAGATGATCACTAATTTAAATATTCATTAAATTGGCTTAATTCTCAGGAAGTGATGAATGGAACTATATGTGTCATGTGTACTTGTGTAGCTGTTAAGATTATGTATTTTGGAAGGATATTTCAAAAGGGAAGTGTGGATCAGTTATATTCCGAGAGAAATGTACATAGAGTGCTATGAAGTGTAATTGTGAGTTAATAAATAATTAAACCAAATTTTATAAATAGTGTTTCCTTCAAGAAAGGTTTATGTATATTTTACGACAGAGTCAGCGTGGCTCAGTAGATAGAGCACTGAGTTGCTGGCTGGAAGGCCGTGGATCGATCCCCGGTGAGGTGGGGATATTCATCACGGCTCAACATCCAGTCTGGCTCCCAGGCCTACTCATTCTGCTATAAAATGAGTACCAGGATCTAACCGGTCTGAGCGATATGCTGACCACATCTCCTAATTCTAGTGCCGGGGTCAAGAAATTACGTGAGCTCTACCCTCGGCGAAGGTCAAAGCCCACAAAGGGCTGTAGTGCCAGATAAGAAGAAAATATTTTACGACAATAAGGGCCGAACCACGACATTCCATATTTTTAGTACCTTGTTTAAGGATAAATTTAATATTCCAGTGTAAGCTTGCCGATTGGGCTAGGTAAGTGGTATGATTCTTATTATTCATCATTTTCAGGACACGTAGTAAAGGCTTTATTACAATTGTCGCTCCAATGTGGGGCCTGGCAACCTCATTTATTTTTTTCTATTACAATTGACGCCGCAACGTAGAGCTTGCGTTATTTACACCTATTCATAATTTTTATTACAATTTAGCAACCTTACGTAGTTTTTTCTATTACAGAAAGGAAATTTAAGTGTATGCGATAATTGGAGAGGAATAACTCTACTTTATGTTTGCAGTAAGATCCCTAGTAGAATAATATTTCATTGCATATTAGTAGATAAGAATATCCGCAAAGAACAAGCTGGATTTAGGGCCAATAGTTCGTGTATAGAGCAGATATGCTCACTGCGAATTATTGTTGAACAGCCCCTGGAATGGAGGTCAATTTAAATCATTAACCCCATAAAAGCGTGCTATCTACATTTTAGATGTCAAGTCCTTCACAACGGTGCCCTTTCTGAACCATTTGACACAGTCTCTGGGGATGTTTGTTATCTCCTCATCTTTTCATACTGGTGATGGATGAGGTCGTGAGAAACACCATCGGCGACAGAAGAGATGGAATAGTGTGGAAATTAAATGATAGATTAGAGGACTTAGACTAAGCTGAAGACATATGCCTTCTTCCACACTACTGGGAACAATTGCAAGAGAAGGCTGAAGCCCTGGAGATCGAGTCCGCAAAATACAAATTAAAGATAAATACGAGAAAAACAAAAGAGCTGCAGGTCGAAGCTAGAAACCAAACGCCTATATCATTGGGAGGTGAAACACTAGAAAGTATTGAATATTTTACCTATCATGGTATCTGTATCTCCAAAGATGGCACAACTCAAGACGTTTGAGCAAGAGCACAAAAAGCCAGAAATTCATTTTCCAAGCTAAGAAATGTCTGGCAAGCAACAAACATTAGCATTAAAACAAAGATCAAAATTTTTAATTTATGTATTAAGACTGTCCTTTATGGATGTGAAATGGGGATGGTACCGGTTGAGGTCAAAAAGAAATTACAGACATTCATTAATAGATGCTTAAGGTTCCTATTAAAGATCTGGTGACCCACCACAATCACCAATGAAGAACTGTGCAGAAAAACAAAACAAATAATTGTGAACACCGAAATCAAAAGAAGAAAATTCAACTGGATTAGACATACACTGAAAAAAGGACCGGATAAAATCCTCCCCTCTCCAATACTTTTGTATGGAACCCGCAAGGATCCAGACCACGTGGACGACAACGCAACACATGGAGATCAGTTGAAAACAAATATGGAAAAACTATTAAATTCATGAAAGTTGATTCAAGCAACAGAGTTCGCTGGAAGGGAATTGTTGTTTCCTTATGTTCCTCTTAGGAATAATGGAACGTATTATTATTATTATTATTATCATTGTCATTTTGCAGACCAATCTGTAGTATGCGTCATTGTGTCATAAAGACAATAATGAAGTTGAAACGATATTTACGTGTTCTGTGGTTGTGCTCTGGTAAGTTTCTTTGTTTTACTAAGAAAGTCTCTTCGTTAACAATTAAAACCTTTTTGTTGTGTCCCGTTAGGGAAAGAATCAACAAGACAAAATAAAACTCAACAACGGGTTTTTATTTCCGTAATTGTTAATTTTGTAAACAATATGATCTCTGGATATCAAATACTTGGTTTAAACAACATAAAAGACGGCTGTACACATGGATGAATCCAGGAGATAGAATGCGATTTCAGATAGATTACATCTTGGTTAATCAAAGGTTTAAAAATAGTATTAAGAAAGCAAAAACTTATCCAGGAGCTGATGTCAAGTCAGACCATAATCTGCTTGCTATTGAAATCAGAACAAGATTGAAACATGTGAAGAAAAGAACAACACCAAAGAAGTGGAATAATGAAAAGTTAAGAACAGAAGGTGGAAAACAGTACAAACATGAAATCGAAGAAAAACTGAAGAGCAATATCACTAAAGAAAATGTGAAAGAGGATTGGAATGAAAAATGTCATCTTGGAATCACTAGAGAAAAATATTGGAAAGAAAACAGATAGAACAAGGAAAGAATGGATAACACAGGAAATGGAACAAAGAAGAATGTGGAAAAGAGATAAAACTGAAAATGGCAAGAAACAATACAAGAAACTTAATAACGAACTAAGAAGAGAAACGGACAGAGCAAGAGAAAAATGGATGGAAGAACAATGTGAAAAAGTAGAAGAGCTAGAAAAATACAACAAAACTGAAGAAATGTATAAAATAGTGTAGAACTTAACAAAAAAGAAACCAAAAGCGATCTCTAAACAAGGAATGATGAGGAAAGATGGAATGATAACTTCAGATGTCGAAGAAAATAAAGCAATTTGGGTTGAATACATCAAAGAACTGTATAAAACGGAAGATAATCAAAAAATGAATGAACTAGAAGATGATGAAGAGAATAGTGGAAACAGATCGGAGAACATAGAAGAGTGGGAAGTAAAGAAAGCAATCAAAGAACTGAAAAATAATAAAGCACTGGGTTGTGATAATATACCATCGGAAGCACTGAAGGCATTAGGACCTTGTGCCATAACTAGAATTACAAACATAATCAACAAGATTTACAACACCGGAATATGGCCTGAAGAACTTTTGAAAACCATTCTAGTACCCTTACCAAAGAAGACCAATGCAACACAATGTAAAGACTATAGAACCATCAGTTTTATATGTCATCTAACTAAAACCATAACAAGAATTATATTCAAAAGGATTGAAGGAAAAATTGAAGAACATTTAGGAGAAGATCAGTTTGGATTTAGAAAAGGGAAAGGAACAAGAGATGCAATGGCGTGTATGAGAATGCTAGGAGAAAGGATGCTGGATATGAACAAGAATGTGTACGTGTGTTTTATAGATTTGGAGAAAGCGTTTGATCCAGTGGAATGGAATATATTGCTGAGAGTATTGAAAGACATTAATCTGAACTGGAAAGATCGCCATCTATTTAGAGCACTTTATATAGGACAGAAGGTTGTAGTAAGAGTAGATGAAGAAGAAACAGAAGAAATCATAATTGGAAGAGGAGTTAGACAAGGATGTTGTATGTCACCTACACTCTTTAATCTGTATGCTGAAAAACTTTTAGAGGAGAAAAACTCTGGAGGCGGCGGTGGCGGTTTTCCCTCCAGCTTGATGGCAGCGGTGGCGGTGGCCATGCGCGGCGAGTTGCTGCGCCGGCCGCCTGGTGGGGAAGGAGGGGCTCCTCTTTCGCTTGTTTCACTTGCGTGCGTCCGGCACGACGTCGGCCGGGGCGGCCCGAGCTGCCCCGACAGCTGTTGCGACCGCGGCAAATATGACTTAGTGGTACGCATACCACACTTTTTGACTGCTTATCCGCCTGGGAGTAGGTACTACACCTTCACAAAGGTAACAAATTAAAAATTCACAATAACCTGGGAGTCGCTAGAGAAATTAATTCTAAACAATGTAGGAACAAGAAATGAGTAATACTAATCTGAGTTTTTCTCATTTCTGTAGATGCAATATTAACCGAGTCATAGTTCGTTGAAGGTAACGCCATGACCCTCGAAACCCGGAATACGTGCATTATTCGTTAAATAACTGGAAACTGTCAGTTTCTCACTAAACGAGTGGGGGATCCTTCTTAACATGAATAAAAGACCACTGAAATGACTTTTTGTTTACTCGCTGCTATGAAAAACAACAGTTCTGACAAGAATAAAATTAGTACGTTCTCTACTTCAACAAAGATTCTCAATCAGGTTACCAAATTTTTAAAGATATTAAGCAATTTAAGTAAAATCCTTCTTAATAGAAATCAAAAAGTTTTATTCATCTACATACATATACATTTCCGCAGTTCGACTCCATTGTGTCTTATCTGGACGCCACTGTGAGACTAAAGGAATAGAAAGATAAAGAAACTATATTATTAAGATTTCTACTTATATCTCATCAATTTTTAACGATAGACGAGTTATCTCGCNAAACTATATTATTAAGATTTCTACTTATATCTCATCAATTTTTAACGATAGACGAGTTATCTCGCGTCTAAATTGTCCTCGGTTGGCTTTCTGTATCGGTATCCATGGCTGCTTAGCGTACACGCAAACGCAGTTAGCACCTTGCGGAAACTGGGAGTAAGACGAGCGCCAAAAAGCCCTCTTCACAGAGCGACAGTGCTGCTCTCAAGTGGTTACAAGGCGCCGCGAATTCTGTAACATACACACAGCATAGTCTGTTATTAGCGTTAAATTACAAACATATTGACATTATATATGTATTATAACTCGCAGCTAACTTTTTATCTAATCTAGGAACTTTTTCTGAAATTTTTGAATCCGCCTTTGCCTTAGGGCCCTTGATCGGAATTGATGGGATGGTCCCTTGCTTGCTTCCGGAGTGTAAATTAGTTTATTGTCCTCCACGTGGTCATACGCAGTTTGTACTGTTTTTTGACAATAAATTTATTATTATTATTATATAGCGAAGGAGCAGGGAAGGAGGGCCTCCTCACTCCACAAAATTTAAAAGACCACCATATAGGAGTGCGGGCATGAAAAATAACGCGCAGTTCGCCGACAAAAGGGACACCCACATCTGGTAAGCTGCAGTAACCCACGCCACAACAAGCTAGGACCTGTCTGAAAAAGGTTTTATTAGTGTATAGACATCGTAGGCAAGCGGGGGTGTAAGTAGAAGACCCTATAGGTCGTACAACTCGGGGAGTTAAAGGGAGGCGCCGGCACGAAATGAGCAAGATGCGTCTTCTTTAAAAAACCGTTTCAAAACAGCGGTTGAAGATCGTTCGAATATACACTCAAGGATTGGCGGATCGTGTAACGAAATATACTCAAAATCTCCAATTCGCACTGAGGCACGGGACGGGGAATTTTTATGTTATTGGAAGCCGCTATGACGTGAAATTCAAAATTTGAGGACTTTGGAAGTGGAAGAAGAAATGTAGGGAGGGAGAAAACCCACTTAAGGAAGGGAAAATGATCCTACGGAAGACGAGAGATTTTTCGCGCAGCTACTACTTCGAAGATTTTCGCGCAGCTCACTATTTCGAGATTTTTCGAGGCACTAGAGATTTTTTCTCAAACACTTGTTGATTTTTCGTGAACTACGAACATTACTTGTAGATTTTCGTGAGCAGAGCCACTACTCAGTTCTATTTTTCAAAGTTATCTTATTAGTTTATAATATCAGATGAGATTTCCGGATTTAAGTCTTTAGTTTTTGGCTTGCATTTTCCGGATCTAAGTCTTTAGTTTTTGGCTAGCATTTTTGGCGGCAGATTCTAAATCCGAGACGTGACGTAATTCGTACGGAGAACATGTTCACTCTTCCGAGAAACCGAGCCCAGCAATTGAAGCCAGACAATGATTGTTCGGGTCCGTGATACGCCTGAAGGTACCCAGGCCGCGTAGCTTGAAGGAGGAAGTCACCATCGGTCGAGCTTTCGCTAGTGACGCCACCAACCAGGAGTTGCTCTGAGAACGGAGCCAGGCCGGCTTCCCGTGGGGTCAACGTACCCTCCACTCACCACTGCAGTGCTTGATTGGTCATCTGGATGAAGTATTTTCACGATTGTTGGTGGCATCCAACACATATCGTCATGCGCTATTGCTAGAAGACGAGTGCGGATCTTATTGTTAAGAGGGGTCCAGAACTTTGGACTTTATGATTCGTTAAGAGGGGCCAATTATGAAGAATGAACACCGCCTAATTATATCTTTTAAATTCATCATAAATGTAATAGCATTTTCAAGAAGCGAGAGTTATTGTCATTTCAGTATTTATTTATTTATTGAAAGAGAAATTATCTTAATGTTTGTTTAAGAAGTCAAATTTGTTTAAAATTCATATTTGTTGTAGAGAAGCCGAATTCTGTGGTAATATCAGCGTGTTTCATGTTTACTCTGGCAAGAAGTTATGTGTGTTTTCTTTTGGGGGATAGCATGAGGGTCTTTTTCTTGTATGTGATTTATGTTCATGAGTTAATGAGTAATAAGTTAATTTGTCTTGAAGCGTTTTCCTGTATGTGGAACACCAGTATGGTTCTTTCCCTTAGATGAACAATACGAACGCAATTACCTGTGGACCTCTGAGAAAGAGCTATTCGAGGCACATTAATTTTCAAGTGAACTTATGTCAATTCATATTATTATTATAAACTAAATTTCCATTCNTATATATATATATATATATATATACACCAAACAGCCTTACACGCCGATTGTCCGGAAAGGAAAACGAGAGTTCTCTGTCTCTCTGCATACTGCTGCTCACAAGTCGTTGCACAGTAACACCTTGTTACACCAAGCGGATGTGCGAGCGAGAGGGCGACTCCTCTCAGTATCTTCTGTTTCATGTTATCAAGGACAATCGTCAGCAGAGACGGTTGTCATCGTTTATGTATGCAGGTTGTACACAACACCAAAAAGAAAATAACTGTTCACAACTCGTAGCTGTACCAAACTAATATTTTTGTTATATAATCGTATCGTAATATACTATCACTGCAAAAATTAAAACAATAGTTTTTATTGATTTATTTATTGAACTTTTAGGACATAAACCTTCACGGATCTGTCCGCAAGAAAATATCCGGACATATGTGCCTGTATTCGTTCTGATCGTCGGGAATGGTCGGAAATCCTTTCCTCCCGTTACGAAATTGGATGTGTATGGTATGCTCATCTCACATACCTTCTATTATCTGTGGCCCAGCTTGGCTCCGTGCGCATTCGGATGTCCATTTCGGAATCCTTGTTCAGTATCCTAATTTGTAAACAGTATGAGTGAGGCATGTCTGATACAAAGCACTTCGATTCGTTTCGAACGTCAGGACTCTTTTGCGTCTGGAAAGGAATCTCACATGTTTATAGCAGCCTTTCTGTGGCTCAGGTGGTAGCGTTATAATCAATAACCAAGTCATCCCGGGTGGGGCCAGAACAAATGTGTAGCTTTCAAATGAATGTCCCAGGTAATAGAGCTGTGACTACACATAAGCAAACCCACCTTCCGCTATCCCCTTCCTACTAATATTAATAACCAGGGTCTTGGTTTCGATAACCAAAATATATCTAAAAAATGATCAATAAAATGATCTAAAAACTTTAATTTTGTTATTTCAGAGTATGCGAGTACAGCACAATACTTGCTTGTATAACTTTAGAACTGAAATTAAAAATTAATATTAATTTAAGCTCGCAAATTTGTGTATTCTAGGAAGATAAACGTATAAAAATATACCTTATTCAGAATTATTGCAGTAGATAACCAGCAGCATGTGCAGGTTCTTGAAAGTTAGGGAACGCCTGTTGTCGCAAAGCACGTTTTTGTTCTGTGAGAAAATCATTTCCACATCCGCTTATACAACTGGAGCATACTTGAAATACGCTAAATCAGTGGCAGTGAGATCTTCTTTAATGCAGGAAGTATCAAATGTTTCACCAGTTAGCACTTGAGAAATGCGACACAAAGTTTTATATCCAGAGTTTTTATCAAGTACATTTTCCACTTTCTTATATACCCTTCTTTTAACTTCTCCCCCCTTTACTTTTCAAATCAGATGCAAGTTTGTTAACTAGAGTTAGAGAACTTTCCGGACTTGCACCTACTTCCTACACACGTGATTCCTTCTGTTAAGTAACTTTAATTGCCTGTCCTTCAATTTCCCTGTTTGAAAATAGTGTTTTAGCCGTATCAATTTCAGTTGCATCGTCAGGATTCCGTCTTTCGATAACACGTTTCACCATCTGGAAATGATCGCCATAATATATTGCTTAATCTACCCAGGTGCTCCATCGGATGATGAGGTTCTGGTGTGAGTGGAATTCCGTGAGCCATGTACTTGAAGAGCAGTTTACGAGAGGGAGACTTGACAAAAATTTTCGTCTTTCGCATCAGGCAATCCACTGCAAAATGTGCTCTAACCTTTGCCACCCTATGCATAGCGTGTGCTAAGCAAGTAATGTGCACCATTTTCGGGTAAAAAGCTTGTATTGACTTTCCTGCTTTCACAATGTAAGGCGCTGAATCAGACACAAGAAACAAGACGTCATCATTTCTGGTACCTTCAGGCCACAACAAAAACATACATTTTTCAAAGAATCTACAAATTGTGGAGTGATTAACAGTTTCTAATACCTCTCTTGTAAGCAGCAACACTTTACCTGGTCCGTCGATCTCCAATATACCAATGATCATGTTAGTCACGTAACGATTTTCTACATCACTCGTTTCGTCAATGGATACGAAAATCTTCTCTCCATGTACTTTTCCCCGTATCTTGTTATCGTAACATTGAGACTGGTAGTTCTTCCGAAGAGTTGATTCGTCTGGGATAGAACGTCCGAAATGTAGTTCCAGAAAACTCTTCGATTTAGCATTGTTCTATGTCCAAAATGGGATGTTTGCTGAAACTAAAGCTTCACAAAAGTCTGTAAAAATCTGACGATTTATTCTCCTGCATGGTTACACTTTGTCGCAGCAAAAGTTGCGTGGATTTCTTCTTACTTGCGAGTTCCACTGCCCGTATATACTTATCACGACCCATATGTTGCCGAACAGTGAATTTTATTTCGGCTGATTCCTTTGATTCACACATCTTACAAAATAACACTTCACCGTCTGTAGAGAAAACATCATCTCCAAAATCAGATCTTGTCTTAAATGACAAGATTTAGATGACTTTATTTTAGGCATGGCTGAATGAAATACAACTTAACACCAAACTTTCCTTTCGGAAAATCCTTACGTAACTAAATCTGTGACAATGAAAATAACGGATCAAAAGTTTGCCTTTCAACTTGCACATTGTCGAGTTGCCTTTTTTACTACCACAGGCACATTGGAGATAGGAGAATTGCTTGCTGCGACAACAATATGTACGATATAGGTAAGAAACCAACTCTCAACATGTACATTTTCGACCCACTGATCAAATATCCATTTATTTTGGTAGATTAAAAATTAATGTAAACAATTAAATAATTTTTATTTTAATTTAAAGTTCATCTAATTTCTGCAAATAAGAAAGAAAGGGGCCAAAAAAGGAAGTAAAACGCAAAAAATGACCAAAACATCACGTAAATTTTAAAAAAAGACCTAAAACTCCAAAAAACAGAAAATATGATGAAAAAATGCCTAATAAAATTAATATTTTTATAACCAGAGATTCGTGTTTAGGATTTTAATACTTGAGAGCAATGCACATTGCATAAGGAAAAGATGACATGTCCTCAAAATCCGGACCCTGTACTAACTTCATGTGGGCCAAGTTGTTGGTAAACCCAGGTAAGCAGTCCACCTTCTAACGATAGCGTTCCACCCAACTCCTACCTCCTCGCGCTCCCATTGAGCTATGCAGGAGCTATGTATACTACTGGAGGGAACTCACCGTGTTTCTAGTGTGTGACGCTAGAGCGGGCTTGCGGCCATTTTTGTGTGTGTGTGTGTGTTTGTGGGGCTTTACAGCTCATGTCGACATCAAAGGTCATTGGAGCCCGCGCGCGGCCGTATTGCCGATTGTATCTCCATCTCTCTCTTACTCATGGCTTCCTATTACAGATATAGGCAAATTGTTTCATACAGTCACTATATCGCCTTCTTTCGTGACATTTAGAATTTTTAAATTGATTTCCAAAAAAATGAAATGGGAAACCACTAAAATTATCACTAAAAATGAGTTCTAATTCTGAATTCATGTGCCCTTTCTTCGTAATATCTTCAATTAATTCCACCATAGAAGTAATTTTTTTATTGCGTGACTGTGCGTGACTATCAAAAATGTTATGACGGAGAAGGTTATGTCTAACAGAACCTTCCATGATATCGAATTCTAAAAAAACTGTTTTAAAGAAATTGACTATATTAATCTTAATAGATGATTTTAATTTATCTGCACCTCAGCTGGCCATGATGAAGAGAGCAATAAATCTCGAAACGTTGGCTGACTAATAAAGTAATGAGATTATAACTTGCTTGTTATTTTAAACACATTTAACAGTTATGTGAAATGAAAAGTAATTGATTGTCTGTAATATTAACACATAACCTTGACAGTGTTTTAAAGTGATCTTGTAATAGACAATCAGAAATAATCTCAAGTTGATATCCTGATGAGGAAACCGAACGTGTGAGGTCGTCCTAAATCAGCGATAACCGACTAATGATCCGCGGACTATTAGAGGTTCATGAAAAAATTTTCTGGTTCGCTGAAAAACTCTGCTTCAAATTCAGCTTTCATTAATTACAAAACAAAATTACAATAAATGGGGTTTCACCGCTGTGCTCCAAACCCAGTCTACGCCATGCGCCTTTGTGGCGCTCTTCTTTTTCCGCCATTCACTTGTTGTGGAATTGTACTGTTGGCAACATAATAGTCTCTTCCGGTATTTTTGTGTGCTGGTTGCAGGCTGGTTGTGTAACGTGTACGAAAGTGTGTTGCATGTGAGGTTCGTTGAGTTATCGTTTCATCTTTAATTGTCCGTGTAATCTTTCAGTTCAGGCTTATTTTTTCCAGACGCCCCTCACATTATAGTACCTCATTTCTATAATTTTTCAGTTAGTTGTCCGTTTCGACCCAGAATTGGAACCAGGTGCTGCGTGGTACATAATGGCGAAGTCGAAGAATCACACTAACCACAATCAGAGTAAGTGACTTTGAAAACATTAGTTTAACTTATTTGTCCTTTGAAATGGGAGATTTCTTTTCTGTTTTCACGGAAATAGTGGTGCTCTTATTGACAATTTAATGTCCTGCGAATACATTCGTATACTAGAACTTTCTCACGTAAGCCATTTTTCGCATTTTATTTAAGCTATTGGTATGTGTTCGTATCTTTAAGTTTGCCCATTCCTATTAAATAGTGTTCCTTGTGTTTATTTAGTCAGTTAAATTGGTTTAGGGATTGATATCTTGGAGTGAGGTTTTGATTATTTAGTGGTTGATGGTCCATGTTGTTAATGGTGTTTGTCTTATTTTTAGATCGCAAGGATCACCGAAATGGCATTAAAAGACCAAAGAGATTTCGACATGAATCAACCTTGGGAGTAAGTCCTTGGATTTGCAGTACTTTAGACCACTGTTAATAAAACATGTGAAATTTTTCATCATGAGTTATGTTGAGTAAAGAATTTCCTGCTTAGTGGAAGATATTTTGAACAAAAAGTTTTCAAATGATACTCTCTAACAACAAATGGAAAAAATGTGACAATGGATTCTGAAAATTAGTGCCTTCTTTGCACATGGTTCCCGAATTGTTTGTTATGTATTGCTATCTATTGTTAGGAGTGTGATGATTAATGTTGTAGAAAAGTCAAGTATATTGATACACTATGAATGATATTGAAGCGACAAGAGTAGCCACACTTACTTGAGAATATAGAGGGAGCAATATCAGAATGTGGTCCCTGCTGCAGAATCCTAACACTCAGTTTCCTCATATTCTTCTATGGGAGCTTGTATCACTACCAAAGCCTCCAAGTTCATTCTTGAGCTGTTTTTGTTGGAAGAGAATTGCTGTGACCTCTAAGCCTAACAATTCTGCTGAATTTATCTTTAGTACATGACTTACTGCCTCGAGCTGTAATGAAACAGCATAACCTAAACTAATATTGCTACCTACACTGGTTAGGCATAGAGATGAAATTAGTGTGAACCACGTTTCTTTATAAATTTCCTTAATATGAAGAGAGAGGAATAAAAAATATAACTGTGGTACTTCAATAATGTTTGGGGAAAGATGGAATTGTTTTTTTCAAACATTGCTGTTGTAACATGCTTCAATATGGTCGATAGATATTCAGGGCAGTTTAAAACAAGTCGATGGAACAAGATTTTATTATCTGTCATTTATTGTTGGAACTTCAAAATCTTCGCACTATTTGTTTCTTGGTTTGCACAATATGCTGATTCGTTAAATTAACAGGATGTTTTTTGAAATTGGGGCTGTTGGGCTTTGGCGACAACGTCTAGATCAGGAGTCGACAACCTTTTATTTGGCCGCGGGTCAAAATCAACCAAAATGCGAGTATTAAAGAGACGTTTGGGTCAGAGATATTTTCGTATTAAAACAGTCTTTTAGTAAATAATAAGATATATTTTATTAAGCAAATAATTACAAACATAGTTGAATGAACTTTATTTATAAACATTTTTGTCGATATCAATGGCTCTCCTGATGTTGAACTAGTGACTTCAATTTTGTCAAGTCTGGTTTATAGTTGGTCATTTTAATACTAATACAAGCATCTAAATTTAAGTAGTTAACCTGTTCCTGTTTTTGCTTAATATAAATTTCATTTGTGAAAATATTTGCTCACATTTATGAGTTGAACCGAATGTGGACAAAATGGCAAAGCCAATTTTTTTCAAAGATGAAAACTTTGTAGAAAGTGGTGCCCAACATGTTGATATCATGAGAAGATGATTATATTTTGTTTTTTCCAAATCTTGACGCAATTTCTTAAATTTGTCCGTCCATAACGTTGAACTTTTAAAATCAATAATTTCTAAACTAAAATTGTCAATTTTTAGATATTGAAAATACTGCAAATTTAAAACATTTTCTTCTATTTCCTCGGGCTTTATTATAAATGTAAACATTTCTCCATGCTTCTTAAAACTTTGAAACCGACTTTCATATTCACTTTTAATGACGAAAATCCAACTTTCGAACATATTTAGATTGCGTTCATCAATATTTTCTTTTTCATGTTCCCTTTTTAACACGGGAAATAAATGAATTTTTTTAGCTTTTATGTCAGTTTCAAGTAATGTCAATTTTGAAGTAAAACTCTTCCATTCCTCATACATTTTTAAAATTGTATGGTTATTTCCTTGGAGTCGTACGTTGAAATCATTATAATGGTTCATTATATCTGTTAAGAACAAAAGTCTTAAAAACCATTGTTTACCATTGAGTTCGAGATCATTTTCACCGATTTTGTGAAGAAATATTGGTATATCATCAAAACACTACAAATCTATTAAGAACTTTGCATCAACTTAACCATCGTATTTCAGAATGTAACAACAAATCTCTATATTTCAATTCAATTTCCTCCAAAAAAGGTTTAAAGCACCTGTGTATTAATGCTGATCACGCTATTATCATGTTTACGATCTTAACCTTTTCCATTACATCCTTAAGTTGTTGCATAGACGCCTTTGCAAATAAATTTTCTTCATGTATGATACAGTGAAACGATAAAAGTGAGCGGCTAAGTTCATTTTCCATTAGTTTTACAAATCCAACAGTTTTTTCTCTCATACTTGGAGCACCATCAGTTGTTATGGAAAACAATTTACTTTTTAAATCCAATACTTGCCATTTTTGAAATTTGTAAACTCTTGTACTTGATGTAAAATATCAGTGCCTTTGGTCGTGTCATTCATTGAAGCAAGAACGCATAGTTCTTCATTGACATTTAAGCTACGTATTGATGCAAATCTAATTATTATTGCAAACCTACCAATACTATTTATATCGGTACTTTAATCAATTGCCATACTAATTATGTCACAAGATAACAAATCGTTTTTGACCTGTTCATCAATATTTTTGGCCATATCTTCAACGTGACGTTGGACTGTTCTAGCTGACAATGGCATTTCTTTGGTTCTCTCAATAATTTGGTTTTTATTTGCGAAGTCATTAAATAAATGTTTGGAACAATTTATGAATCTGTTTTTCAAAAACTCTCCATCTGTAAATGGTTTTCCTTTGGTACCAATGCTAAGAGCTGGCAGATGTAGCGTGATTGTTGCTGGTAACAGAACTCTTTAAGAATTTAATACATGTTTAGCAATGTATTCAGATTTATCTTCATTTGCCATCTCACTCACATCTTTGTTTTGAAGAAAAGTGTCGCTCCATATTGTAAGCCTGGCAGTAATTATATCTGTACATAAAGTACATATCAATTTGTCACCATTTTCGATACACCCGTACTTTTCTGTCCACACATCTTGAAATAATCTCTTTTTTGCATTTTGTTTGTTCATGGTAATTTTTAAAAAAATATTTATTTCATTAGGTAGTAATTATTATGTAACTATTATTGCGTCACTATTCTTGTGCTACTGAACATGTGCTATAACTATAACTGGCACACATTGGAGAGAACGACATGCTCGTCCAATAATGGTAAAATTTGTTTGGACAGTGTCGCTGTATTCCGCCTACTATCATTACTGCATCTTAATCGACGTGGATCTTGTATACATAAACACTTATGTGTATAAGATCCATAGTAATTGAACTAAAATGTTGTTCTTAGTAATTTTTTTCCCCTCAAAATGTTTGTTTTATAATTTATTTTTATATATTATACTTTATTTTCGGAACTAAAGTGGGTCACTTGAAATTATCAAATGAGTCACTCGGTGACCCTTGGGTCATAGGTTGCCGACCCCTGGTCTGGATCATAAGAGCCATTAAATAAGCTAGTAGGAGTTACAGGCTTAATAATTACAGTTATTATACTAACAACCAGTAGTTTCCCATGGCGTTCTGCAACACAATATGTACATTTCCATATTTAAAATGCTTTTTGACTTCCATATATTTTAATTCCAAGAAATTGGGTACTCATTCTTTTAATTTTTAATCAAGATAATAGAGAGACACTAATGACCTGATAACATCATTATTTTGGAAGATTTCGGTACATTGTTTCGTAAAACTTCCCAGATATATAAGAAACATCATTCGTAGGTATGATGTAAATTACTTCGGGAATTTACAGTGGAGTCTCTTCTATAAATTGTTGTAATAATTCATTGGCCATACACTCCACTTACTTTTTGAAACATGAACTAGTTTTGGAAGCTGTTGCTTTCATCCACACTTGTGGAGACTGCTTATCAAATGGTCCTCAGGTGGCGAGCAGGTGGATGAATTTTGAAATAAAGTTGTATTACTGTGTTGCTCACAATGGCTCTCATTTTCATTCCAGGTTTGTGAATTTTAGGCAAACCGTAGATCTGAAGAACTAAGGGATTGTTAATTTTGATATCCTATTTTTCTTTTCTTGTCCAGATTTTACTATTCATAACAGTTTTGTTAACTTCCTGAACATACATTTTCAAGGGGTTTTCTCTAATTTCTAAATACTCTTGTGTTTAGTGGGTTCATACTATTTTTATAATCTACTATATTCCAAATAAAAATTTTGTTAACCATATCTACTTTCCAATAAACTATAGGTTTCGATATTTATGACTGAACCATTTTCTTGTATTTGTTTTTTTATCGTAAATGTCTATTTTTTTTACATCTTCCTCGTGTGTTCCCCTCACAATGCATGTCTTCTAAATTTTGAATAGGCAACTCAATATCTACAACATATTCTTTAACACAACTAAAGTTTATAAACCCAGATTGAGAAACTGCATTTCATTCTTATTTAACTCTTTACTAGATAAATTCACATTTTTTTTGTTTCATAGAACAATTTAGTAGTTCCATTACCTTCCTTGTAACCCTGTTTATATTTCATAAAAAGTTGTAACCACTTTTGCAAAAAAAATTGAGAAGGATGAAAGGATTGAGTGCAAACTCGATCTACTGACATGCTAGAGAAAATAATTGTTGGATTCTTCTTTGAGCAAATAATTTCTGAAAATAATTGCATGTCATAATTAATGTAGATTATTTTATTTCGTCAAAGTTATTACTTTTCATACGTGCCACTATTTTAGGAACAAGTTAAATCCTTTAGTTACAATTGCTATATAATATAAATATTTATATTACATAAATAAATAAAGATAGCAAAAATAACCTTGAAAGCATTATCAAAAGCTATCCATACTACGCAATCCAAAACTCATACATATTTGTTGTGGGGCTTTAGGGCTTGTCAAGGTCATTAGAGCCCTTAAAACTCATACAATTTATTATAATGGAAGCTAATACTTTAATGAACAAATATTGCCAATGTACAACACAACTTTTGATGCAGTTTGAAACATGTCTGATTGAAGTAGTATTCAATGAGAATGATTTAAGACATTGTATCCACAAATTTTCTTCTACCCCATTTGTGAAATATCCTCATACAATTGTGAGATACTTCATATTGTTGTATTTGTAAATGGGAAATGTAGCATGCTATTGAAGCTTATCTACATGGAGTGATAAGAGGTAGGAGTTGGGTGGTAGGCAATTGTTAGTAGATGGACCAGTTAGCTGAGTTTACCAGCAACTTGGCCCTCGTGGAGGGGTTAGGACATTAATGTGAAAAACTACAAATTTTCTGGCCCCATCTGGAATTGAACCTGGGTTGACTTGGTGATGAGTGACAACACTACTACCTGCGCCACCGGTGGGGCTTATTGCACCAATTCAAAATTATATTTCTACAAAAATGTCCACCTTTCATGTTATTTTTCAATAAAGTTATGGATTACTTGTATTAGAGTAATCTAACGTTAATTGCAATGTTATATGATTGATACTTACAGAGAAATAAGAAAAATATGAGGATACTGCAAAATAACTCTTTCCATATCTTTTGAAAACTAAATATATTTGAAATATCAAAATAGGATAAGATGATGTAGAACCAATTATATTGACAAATAAATGCGGTTTGAAAATGAATTTTATGTACAATTTAACAGTAAAGCGATTTTTTGAAATCTCCCTTTTCTGCTATAATGTCATTTTTGTGTAAACAAATTTTTTAATGGTATATAAAATTTAAGAAGGGGGTTTTGCTAGCAACTACGAGTAATGTTTTTGGTTTTTTAAAATGTGTTGAGGGTGCTCTATAAATTGCTCAACGTGCAAGAACAAACAATAGAATTCCCTTCTGAAATTAAAACTAATGGTTATATATCTTTCTTGGTGTGAAAATATTTAACACTGACAGAAAATTCGAATTTTCAATTCATGAAAAGGATCTCATTCTGACAGTTACATCTGAATATTCATTTTTCTATGTGCAATGTCAGAACTATTATCTCAATCTAAGCAAAATATTTTTGTTCTATAAATATTTGTGCAGAGGGATTAATTCTTGATGTTTAGTAAAATTTATGCTACATCCCTGGTATTTTTCATGTTTTCATTGACACATATTACAAACATGTTCCCTCAGAGAAGTAGGGCGGAGATATTCTTTTCTTAGTATAACTGTTATTTTCTTGGAATGTCATTTGGTTCAAATCATTTGTTGCTATTCCTTTCCTCCTAGGTTGATCCCAAGTTCCTGAAGAACCTTCGCTATTCCAAGAAGCAAAATATTACAACAACAAAACAAATTGCACGGGCTTCAATGCGGGCTTTGCGGAAGAAGAAGGCTGAAGCGAGGCAGTTGGCAGCCAAGAGGGAAGATCCTAAAGCTCCTGCAAAGAAGTAGACTACCTACGTATTTTTGAATAAAGCCGTCTAACTAACTTATTTTATTGTTTTTTAAATTTCCATTTCTTGTTTCCTCCATATTTCACTGTCCGTAGATGCAGTATTAATACTTACCAACAAAATTTTGTGGTCTTTCCAGGTCAACAGAGATTGACCATTTTCATTACCTTTAAATTGTTTTAATTCAGATAATGACAAATAATACATTTGTTAACAAAGAAATCTTAATGCGAAAGAACATTAAGCATGGAGGTGTAGTACGTTTGTCATGGTTTGAATAGTTCCCAATATTTGTCGATAAGAATGTTCACCATAATAGGAACAGCTTGTTCCCTGATGAAAGTGCCGAGGTGCAACGAAGGTTTTTAATGGATACTAATGTGAAGTGGTTGGTACTGACGTGCCAACGAGGATGGAATTTGCCTTTACGGATCTTTAAGGAGCGAACGAAGGATGAACAAAGGGCTGGGGATCGAGGAACAATCAACGAGGCGCAAAGCTCGGATGAAATTAATGAAGGGTCATGATCACGGGCTACATTGCACATTCCATCGAAGTGAATCGGTCCACGTCCTGACGATGGGATACAGAGAAGGCTCTCAAGTATAAAAATCTTTTATTTAATTAGTTTTCACATTTATTGCTTCCTTTGTCTACTGGCCTGTGTGTGTTGAGCGCGCTCGCGTGTTTGCCGTGCATGGCGACTCGTGTCGGAGGGAATAACCCATGAAAAATAAGGTTTCACCCTTAAAAAAAACCTAGTTGGAATCTTTTTTAATCGATAGTAAAAGCTTTCTTGAACAACGAAAATTCTCGCACTTTGCCCCGTGGGCTTCCCCCTTTTTGGGGGTGTTGAGCATTTGGGACCTCGGAGTTAGGGTTATACTTTTACGACTAGCGTCAAAACTATGGGGCCAATTCTCATGAATGACTCAGAAGACATTCTTCAGATGGCAATGAATAGTTTTACACACCAATTCCGGGAAGCGTAAATTGAAACTAATGCATTAGTGCCTTCTCTCCACAGCGGGCGGTATCTAGCGTTTTCAGTGACCACTACAAGACGTTATACCAGCGCGATAACACACGATCATTTAAACTGTTGTATCATCCAGAAGCAGTGCGATGACATAAATGAAGATCAAGCAAATGATTGCATTGCGGTGGAGTTAATTTTTGCGTGTTCCTTAGGTTTCTTGTGTAAATTATGTTTAAGACTTCAAATAAAAACATGCTTTAAAATTCATATAAAATTAAAATGAGTATGAGTAATATAAAAAAAATTCATGTAACATTCAAATTGTTACAAAATGAGTATGATAGTGTGGTTGCTTATCTTCTGTACCGAGCATGTGAATAGCGAGATATTTGAAAAAAACAACCTTTTTTAATATGCATTAGCTTTGTAACCTTGATCTTTATAATATAAAATATTGTTTCTTAAAACCACAAACTTTAGTGGTTACGTTAGTAATTTATCATCGACATTTTTCTTTGTCAAATATAATGTCCGAAGATATCAATAATTACTATTATTGATATCCGAGGACTAATTATAAGCGAAGTGGATATTCGCACAACTTGTGAAAATATCGAACCTGCTGCGGGCTGTGTGAATAGCGGTACACCGCGACGCTGATATCTAGGTTGATATGAATTTTGGAATAAAAATACTATACTACAGTCTTATTTCCGAGTAGGATCATTTGAGTCCTATTTTCTGTTAAAGGAAGACGTTTTTAATACATGGATTCAAATATTACGTTTAGCTGATATTTGCACAAGTGGAAACAGCGAATCCACCGCGGCCTTACTATTTCTACAACTTGTGCCAATTGTGAGCGCAGTGGCGCTGTCTGTATCCGATTATATGAACGAGTTTTGGCACAGCGTGGCAACTAGGAAGACGGCCATGTATTTAAGGACAAAAAAGACGATATAAAATGGTCTCATTTCCAAGTGTGTGTGCGCGCGTGTGTGTAATATAAGTTTTTGCACACATGATTAATCGTTGAATAGAAATTACTAAACTAACCACTAGTTTGAACTGATTTAAAAAGATTTTTTCAATGATAGAGCTGTAGAACTCTATTTCTGTTAGACTTTTTTGCTAACAAATAGGAATGTTAATGACGAGATACTTAACGAGAAGTGGTTCAAAGTCCTCTTCGCTCATTCTCATGTAATACTTAAAATCATCACTAGAATTTATTTGAGATGGTGAACTAACTTCGTGTCCAAATGTTCTTCTCTTCCCCCTAGTTGAAACAAAAAAAGAAAGCGACGAACCACGATTTCACCCAAGTGGTTCGTCTTCTTTCGATTTTTGTTTCAACTGTTTACCACAACCATCCCTCCCACGAAAGGAATGGGTTTTTTTCCTATCTCGCAGCAGACGCTCCATTTTAAGAATGTCAGTGCACACGTGAGTCAATGATGTAGATCGGACAGATCTGGCTGATCTTTTGTTCTGACAAAAATGTTGGATCTGTCAGATCGACATCGTGGTCAGACCTTGGCAGACAGGCGGAAACCGTTGTACGCTAAGAACGGGGAACGGTAGACGTCACCTAACACATCAAATATACTTGACATCGGTAAAGTTAGGATCAGGGCCTCGGCCACAGACTATAATCCAGACGCCCCTCTCCCATACTAACGGTGTGTTAACAGCTTTCAGCGCTCCTAACATTGTTTGCGTCTAACTACAAGTTCAAAAACCGGCCACCGGGCGCGTGGCAGTTCCCGATTCCCCTCCCCCTTCCCCCACCTGATACTGTAATCCCCACTCCCTCGACCTCATGCTTCATAATTTCACAATAATTTAGCTGAAAATACTTTCCCTAAAAAAATTAACATTTGTGAATAGTTAACAGGATGTATAACTGAAATATTTTACTACACATATGAAATAGAAAATGAAAACAGGACAATTGACAGGAAATGTACACAAAGAAAATACATACTTGCTCTTAATTCTATTTATTCATAATAAAGATTCAGGACATTCTCATATGAATGGAAATATACAATCCAGTATACAAAAATGGGGTATACTTGCAATAAGGTACTCATTTATTTATATCCACCAACTATTCATATCATTAATAAATAAATGAGACTGTTAAAACAAGTCACATGAGAAAAGCTGTCATAGAAAGGCTATATAGAAAGCAGTCAATGGAATGTTGGTTTTGCTTTAAGCCACAGTGGTGTATAAATACCTCTGCTCATTGCATGAGAGAATTACATGCCACAAATCTAATGAAGGTCAAGTAGAAATAATTGATAAAGAAATGAAGACAATCCACCAGTACCATGTCACCAAAAGCGATAGATATATCATAGTATGAACTAGTTACAATAATCTATGAAGAAACCATACAGTTTTGATTTATACAAGTTGAATATCATTCTGTTTAACAAATGAGAAAGGTGTTAATCAATTCAATAGCACGCTACATTTCCCATTTACAAATACAATATAAAAAAAGTCTGAAATTTTCCATTCTACAAACTGAATATCAATCCATCAAGGAAATGGGAGAGGTCTGTCAACCTGAGAATATCTGTGAGAAGACTGACTTCACAATAAGAAATTCACAAAATTTGTACCAATGCCAATGTTAATTTTAAAGAAAAGTTTACTGTAAAACCTTTTATATATCCATAGGATAACGTGACTAGATTTATCAGTCTCATGGTAAAAAAAACATTACCTAGTTACAAACACCACAATATACTATAACTTTCATAAACTATCAAAGTGAAAGTAACATTAAATAACATTAAGTTTCAGAAAACCAAAAGAAGTCACAATACACCAAGTAGTAGAAAATGAAGACATAGACTTAACACCAGGTGAGTGGAAGAAACAGAAGGTTGACTCCTCAAGAGGCAGGCAGAGATTGATGGGTTGGCATCTTTCTTGAGGTATCCCGAACCTGGGAAAAGATCACATAGGTGTCACAATTTTACTTCAGAATCCCAAGACCTGGAAAAAACGGGTGACAGAAGGGTTAGCAGAAATATATTGCATAATAGAAGAAAGGTGTAGAAGGTGCATGATGCAGAAAATGACATAACAACATAAATTACATTCTTCATGTAAACCATTATTTGAAAAGTTGAAAATACTTCCACTGCCATGCATGTGCATTTTTGAAACTTTGTATTTTGTAAAAAAGCATCTACTACACAAAGGATCACTCTATAGATTTAATTCCACTGTTCATGTTCACAACACTAGACAGNNNTAGTCAGAAATTGCATGTAATAGTGACTTTGACATCCGCTAGATCGCTCTTATTCAACACTTCCGATCAGATTCGAAAGCAACGGTGGCAACGGCCATCACCCGCCATCACTTACGCTCAAGCTAGCACCCCTACCCCAGAAAAACCTCAAACAAATCAATATCAACCATGGGATAATTTTAGACTAATTATAGACTACACGATGACGTAATTTTAACCCAAAATTCTTTAATTTACACACTCCAGGAAGAAAAATGTTTATTAAATGTAAGAGGTGAAAAGAATGAATCCTGTAAAGTAATCCCATAATTTTGATCTACTTTTAGGTTACAAGTTGATGTGGTTTTTAATAAAAACTTGAGCAAGAAAAAAAGTTATAAACAGAAACGTTAAATACTATTAAGACAACGGACACTCTAGAAAATGTTTAGAGTAATTGTCGTTTAATGATAGAGGATACATTGAGAAGGTAAATTCAGTCACATGCTCTATTCATAAATTCAAAAATTATTAACAATATACAAACAAAAAATAAGGATGATATCACAAAACAATTATATAAATTTATTACAATTTAAACAATTATTACGTCACCCAGTATGTAATTCTTTTTTATTTACAAAGAATTTCAGACAGCGAACGCGCATTAAAACCATTCCCTTAATTTTGGAATAATTATTTTGTGTTTGTGAGTTGATAACTAACATCACAGACCGTTACACTAAAGCGATTTATTAAATACGTATGAAAGAACATGTAGTACTATTACGTGCGGATGTGGCGACGGACTGCGGAAGAAGCAAGCAGAAAAGGTGAATTTTATTTGGCGTGGGTTACAATGTCACCAATTGTTGAATGAGATATTTCTAATCATACACAGTTAATGTCATAGACAATAAATTGTATACTTCATATTGGCAATTTTTGTATAGTCAAATTCCATGATATACTACCTTGATTAGTATAAATTTATAAATAAACTAGTGGTGTAAACCATTGCACTTACTACTACAATTAACGGACTTTATATAATCTAATTAATTAAGTAATTAGAGACTTACGACATTTTATGGACGAATAATATAGTCATTACACTTTGTCATAGACCTTTGTCCGTCTCCAGCATTGAGTGAAAAAAACTATAATGATAGGGTTATTTTAGGATTGGTCCTAAATACGAGTATTTTAGTACTCTATTCGAATCATTTATTACAGAAATCTTCCTGCTACAATTGACATATAAGCTGTCTCCAATTTACAAATTCAGTCGTTTGGTTTTTGGGGGGAGGTTAGCTAGGTAGGATTTATAATCTACCTCTAATTATAAACAGATTATTAAAATATTATCCATGCGATCTCAAAGCAAGGACATCATCTATATTCTTATTTAATATTTAAATAGAGCCAAAAATTTCTTTGTAATGTTACCACCAAAACCGTCAGGGGGAAAGGATGTTTCTGTTCTCCATCTAAGATGAACATGTAAACACATGTTATATCTAATTAAATAAATTCTTCGGACACACGGGATTAGGCACTTGTAAACTACGCTCAAGACAAATAAGTAGCACTGTGAATACCGAACATGGTACGTGACGCGAATATAATGCCGGTACTTCACTTGACGTTGCGTACATGTGTATTTGCCAATAAGGCCAAGTGTAGATGAGCTATTTGTCTTTATTCCATGTATTTGCTCTACTGCGGTAAATACGCGAACACCCGTATCCACCCTATTGTCGGTTTTTAGTCGCGCTTCACATGACTCCAATAAGACAAATATCTGCGTGAAGCATCCATACTTGGTTTGCGTAATCAGATCAGGGTTAGTTGATATTTTGGTTCTTTAAAATATATTTTGACTTTTCTTATTCTATAATTTCTTTAATAAGAGTTGGAACATTTATATGAGATGGAAAAACGAAACAGTATAAATATTTCTTGAATTATATCAAATATATCGATCATTGGAATAAAAAAACATATGTTACAATATTGGGTTATTTTCAATTTTGAGCAAAGTGAGGATGCCATGTTTGTGATATTTGTGAATACGTCAAATATTTAGCCAAATACAGCGAATACGATACACAAATACCACAACGCCAAGTGAAGTGCCTGATTAACGAATTGTACATACTCCATATATGAGAAAGTAATCAATTGAAACTAATTTTCTTGCGGGGCTCAAAGTTGCTAGATGAACTTCTTACTGTCTTTTATTTGAAATTTGAGATTAAAATAAATATTGAGAAAAATTTCAAAACATTTAGGCACTTCTCCGTCATATAAGTACGAAAAAGTGTTATGAAATGTCATTTCGTTGTGGACAGAAATTGATGTGTTTTCGTCCTGTAGTGTGTTTGCTGTACTACTATGTATTTTATCATTATAATATCTTTCATTTCAGTTTACGAAAAATGTACTCTACGTCTGCTTGGTCCATTTACACGGCTAAATATTATTCAAGCATCTTGAAAAAGTAAACTAATGTGTAGCAGACATAAATTATTTTTCTGGGTCTATACAAAACTTTCAAGCGAAATACTGTTAATGTAGATGTAATGCATACAATTTCTACCTTACGAACAAAAAATTTAAGCAAAATCGTTGGAGCCGTTTTGAGAAGCATTCAAAAGAGTACTTTGACCTTTATGTGAAGTACCCTTTGAATTAACGTAAAAAAATAGAGAACTTGTAACAAGTAAATTCTACCGAAAATACGAAATGTGAATTAAATTGATACATCCATTTACTGAGAATTACCGCGCACAGACGGACGGTATGCCAAAAACCACTTTTGCAGAATCAGGATTCACCAAAACTGACACTTCCACCAAAATATCGCTTTCGATTTTTTTTCACAGTTACATCACTTTCTACGTATTACGTATATGAGTTCGAAACTTATGACAATGAACACGACATATAACCATTGAAATTATTTCAACTAATTCAAGACGACACATCATATTTGTTAAAACAATTTTTTTAAGCGTGAATCGAAGGAACACTTTTACTACTACTTAACTTACATTACTTACAGTATTTGCAAATATTAAAATATTTAATAAAAAATAATTATTAATTGAATCATATGTTTTGTAAAATAAGTTACAGTTCCATCACTTTTATTTTGTTATAACAATAGCGTAGATTGCATTTTTCGGTTCTTCTGTAACTATGATAGGTTTTGAATCATCTATAAAATGCAATTTTCATTTTTACTTCGTAAATAAGATCTCTGTTGATTATTTTGCTTAGAGCCCTTGGCGCCTCCATGTACTTCCACCGTCCTCTTGAATCTCGTAAGTCCACCTCTGGCGCGTGGCGGGCTATTTGAATCTGTCAGATTTGAACTCACAACGATTTGAACCCACGGTACGTTAAGGGGCGCCGACAGACCTCATCTGGCAAACCAAAATCGCTCGCGAGATCTGGCATTTGTGATAGGCCGATCACATTTACTGTGATATCTGCTCGTGTATGGCTCGCTATTAAGCAGTCTAAAGAACTTTTAGTCAGTGGTATTAATGTAACTTAATTAAATATGAAGCTGCTTCGCATGTACATATCTACATCTCTTACACCCTTCGAGACTGTTACTTTCGAGCTAGAACGTTGCAGGGTTATTGTGTTTTAGATCTGGTTTTCACAGACCTGGTCTGCCAGATTTCAGCACCCAACCGATATCGCTCAACCGAAATCGTTTATCTTGCCCACTAACGTACAAATTTCTCTCGCAGAAATCGCCCAGAAATCTGTCGCAGATATCTACTCGTGTATGACCCGCTTCAGTAAATTGACCAAAGATTCTGCCGGCAAACAGAAGGAAAAGAGTTTCTCGGATGCTTACAGAATACCACGGTTGAGCTCTGCACCGAAAAGTGACGTCATTAGGAGACTTAGCCGGTTCTGAGCCAGATAAGGGGGGTGGGCCAGAAAAAGCGAGGGGTCACAAGGTCATGCACGCGTGTGTCGGTTCTGAGCCAGTTTCACTCATAAGAATAATACATTTGCAGGTTCTGACCGAAGGGGGGGGTGATAAGCGCGTGTTCGCCTATGCTGGTTCCGAGCCAGTGGCACGCCATTTATCGGTTCTGAGCCAAAAAGGGGTGGGGTTGCCGGTTCTGACACGTGATCAATCCTCCATCACAGGATGTATTACAGGATGATGCAATCTTGCCTCATAGGGTGCAATCCAGAATAAAATGCACCAGCACGATCCACCTGCGATGACAGTCAGAGATGTACAACACTTGTTCGCTCTTCACCGAGAGGGGGAGTCGATCCAGAGTTGCGCTATCCCAGGGTGCATGGGTAGGGACGAGGTTGTCAACACAAAAAAGAGTTGTTTGTAAGAATTATATTCGTTTTCTTTATTATTTAACAACGATACATGTTTTATCACGAAACTCTTCCCTAGCGCGCACTCTGATTTTCATATAGAAATCACGATGTGTATAATGAACATCATCCTATCATGATGAGAGGAGAAAAAAATTGTTTGAGATAACCCCTTTCTCAAGCAAGAGATTTATGCGGAGCGTGTGGTCTGAGAGATCGAGTACCTTTCCCACTATTCGGGATATGAAATACACATCATCTGAAGAGAATTGGAGAATTTTATCCAACAAATCCGGAGTGTGGAGAAAACGTTCAAGACACGCCAATAATTTGTCGTGATTGATGTGGAATGAGGCCGTATCCGCCCACTCCTTATCAGATTCACTAAACGTTATGTAAGATAGAAAACAAAAGGCTTCAAAAATCTCATCTAAATTATCACTCGCAATCTCATCAACATTGAAATTACTGCGGTTCGTACCTTCTAACGAAACATCATCAGATTCGCAAAATGCATCCAATGTTCGACGACAACTCGGACAGGATCGATGACGCGATGTCCATTTGATGCATGGTTTACAAAAACGATGCATGCAAGGCATGGTATATAAGCGATCGGAACGTACTTTGATAGGCAAATAGAACACACGGATACATGCGACATGTTTTTTGTTTTAACTAAACGAAACGTGAGCCAACACGAGAAAAAGCGTGAAAAGACCGTGGCACATGCTCGACGCAGCAGAGGTAGTCGTATGCGGAGTGGATACACCCTTCGTAAGACGACAGCTGATGTTGTCGCCAGTAGTGTGAGAATAGCGAGCAATGCTTTCAACCAGTTCGTATTCAAAGGAGATGATACCAACCGATACACGTCAATTGTTTCCTTCCCTTCAAACACTGCGGAAGAGGAATGCAATACACATGACGATAGATGTTGCACTATGTCGACTCTGAAGCAGGTGTCACAGGTGTGGTGGCACGGGGTGTCGTCTGCGAAGCAGGTGTAGAGGCGTGGGGTGCCGACTCAGTCACAACATAGGATGTAGAATCGGAAACAAGAGACACCACCTGTGTCGACTCTGAAGCGTAGTCTGACGCAGATGTAGACCCTGACACAGCATAGGATATAGAATCGAAGTGTTGTCTGATGTCACCTCTGTTGACGCAGAGCCATGCACGGTTAACACCGCCAAACGAGGCAAAATGCAAGCGTAAAATATATATCAGAACATAGTCTGCTAGCTTGTGTTGATCAAATTGACGTTCCCGCTGACATTGACAACAGTCTCGATAAGTGCGTGGAGGACCGTCAATGTGGGTGCTTCCAATGTTATAATGTTTAAGACAATAACGAAAAATCTTAATTGGCCAAACGGTCAAATACGAGACCAATTTGATGTAAAGCGAGGATGACGATCGGTAGATGACTCAACATCTCGTCATCCAACAAGAGAATATTATGACCAGTTTGATATTTCTCGGTGGCTTCGATGCAGTCTTCGGCGCGCATGGCATGGACGAAGAAGTTGAACGCTCAGAGGTCGCACAGAAAATTTGTGGAGCAGGTCTTAGAGCCCACTGTGCTTCGACACTGCACAGCACGGTTTAAGTTGTAGAACGATGGCAGTATGACGCGCGTGCTCCGCCTTTGCCGTGTGACACACAAAGAAAGCCGCTCATATGATGCACGTACGCCATTTTTGCGCCACTACACACAAAGATACCCGATCGTAAGACGCGAATGCGGTGCCCTTTTGTGGCACGACTCACAGGAATAACCTCATTATATAAACCAGTTCGTCAAGCACCACACTAACCAATCGAGCTGCTCCACCAGAATGTGTACAACACTCCGGGAAGAACAAGATGATTGCTGCATCGCTCAAATGTGCAGATGACACGTCACATACGTAAGCGCATATACTTAAAAAACTTGTACAAATGTTTTTCTTTCTCATTCAGAATTTTTGAAGATGAACGATCGGGAACATTCAAGGGTTTATGACAGATGGAAACTATATATCTAAATGTTTATCCATCCTTGGAGACTGGACCATGGAATCATTTCTATTCGACTCGCCATGTGAAGAAGACGAATTGAAAGAAAACGATGCAATAATTGCACAATGGTTGTCGCACAATCATCATTATTTACTATGGAAAACGGGGCATAACGCAAAGTTTAGGGTGTATGACTTGGATTACATAGATCTACCGAAAATTATGAAAAGTAGAATGGGAAAAATGAAGATCTACGTAGAAAGTGTCCAAAAACAGAGAAGACTTTATGTGGGTTCGGAAGTAATAATCGTCATTTTTCAGAGATTTGGATGTTCTAATTTACGAGAGTGCATGGAACATCTGAAACGAGAGTTCCAGAAAAGCAGATTGTTTGAGATAATGTTGGAAAGGACTATTGTGGGGTTGGAGTTAGGCGCACGCCATGTTTGGCACTATATCTATGGATGTCGGAGAAGGAAAACATTCTTCCTCCTCCTGCAACGCTTCAATCGTTTGAAGCTACTGTTTTTTAGTTTGTTCGGAATGATTTCTTTTTTATCTGTAAAGAGAATCATTTTTTATGTATTCAATTTTTTTGCAGTATGTTCCAGGAATAAAGAAGATAGAAGAGTTCTCCTCCCCACCCTATGGAAGCTCTCAGATTTGCCTGAGTGTAATCCGGATTCGAAACAATATATAAAGAAAGTGAAGGATGTAATCAATACAGAAAGAAATTTAAATGAAAAGCAATGTTAAACAGTTACGTTAATTTTGTTCCTTACCCCATAAACCAAGTAGGGTTATTTTAAGAGAAGGATAAAACATGATAACATGCTTTTGAAGATTTTTTTTTGTATTGATTGATCTACAAATAATAAAAAGGTGATCAACGTCGAAAGGGAGATGATTTCTTCGAGAATAGTTGCATTCACTTCAGTCTCTCTCTCTTCCCCATCAGACAGAGAACACACGAGTTGACGCGCTGCTTTTATACACAACAAGCTATGATTTTCCTTTCATCATACAGAAAAAAGAATGAGTAGGATAGAATTTAAAAAAAAATATGTTATTAAATTTTATTGATTCTACATGTTTTTACAAAAAATGTTTTCATCGATCCATGTATTATGTTTCGCATCGAATCTTAAGCATTTGACATAGCGAAGGGGCGCCTTTTTGGATAATACGTGGTCTGCAATTCCTCTCGGTAAAAACGTCCATCGATGGCTTCTCCGTGCTCATCTTCGAGGGAGTACGTTACAGGAGTACTTCAACGATTTTGAAAAGTTACCGTCGTCCATGAGAGTTCATAGCCTTTCTGAAAGTGATGTTTGTATTTGCTTATGCGTAACCTGTACGAAACGTTTTTTGTCATACGATCGAGTGTCTTGACACGAGCATAGATCGTTTTCATTAGTCTATCGTCCTTGACATCTTTCGGCTGCATACCTGTAGTGCGATGCTTTGAAGCATTGTACTCAGGAAGAAGACTGGGGAACATGGTCAACCAATGATGTGACCCTTCGGCAGAGAAACGACGCCACATGCGCGCTTTCAACGTGCGATTGAAACGTTCCACAACACATGCTTTCATGGTGGAGAAGGAATAAAGACGATTGCCTTTGCCCTTCAGCCACGTCGCAAAGACGGTATTGTATAACTCTTTATCGTGAAGCGTCTGTAGATGTGTAGATTTGCGTTTGGAGGAGGACAGGTTATGTTGGAACACCTTCTTGATAGCGGCACCCGTCTTACTATTCACCGGTTCAGCCCATGCACATTTCAAATAGACATCGATATCGTCAAGATGTAACGCATGCCTC
Source organism: Laupala kohalensis (assembly GCA_002313205.1). Taxonomy (NCBI): domain Eukaryota; kingdom Metazoa; phylum Arthropoda; class Insecta; order Orthoptera; family Trigonidiidae; genus Laupala; species Laupala kohalensis. The sequence goes on from NNCF01126791.1 coordinate 1,157,917, forward strand.
TATTGGTCTTGACGTAGGCTTGTATTTCCACCACATTCGACTGGCAGAGATCGTCCAAACCCTTAGTGAGCACTCGACGTCTGGGATAGCGTTTGTGAGCCGGTGCGTTGAGTTCTCATGCAATACAGACCCGCATGTCATCGCGGTTTGTCATTCTCATTGTATGAGTATTGCATCGTTTGAGCTGATGCAAAGGACGTCCATATGTTTATTGTAAAAAGAAAGAACAAACCGGAATGCAATTATTATTATTAACGAACTTATTATTTTGATTTGAGGGAGTCGCTAGACGACTTCGCAGTCGAGATCACAAACTTCGCGCTTCATTACCGCTAGCTGCCAGCGACTTCGCGCTTTATTGCCGCTAGCGATTTCACGCTTTATTGACGCTAGCGACTTCGTTTTTCATTAACGCCAGCAACTTCGCGCATCAATAACGCCAGCTGCCTATGTTAATGAAGCGCGAAGTCGCTAAAGTTAATGAAGCGCGAAATCGCCAACCGCCAGCGGCTTTGCGCTTCATTGAGGCTAGTTGCCAGTGTTTTGATTCGGAATACAATACTATATTACAATACTTATTACTATGTTACAATACGTGGATTCTGAATTTTCTTCCTTCTCCATTCTGCTTCAAAACACTGTCTTATCACCGTGAGTGCAGACGCTGGAGTTGCTGCTGTGTGCTTCTGCTCGAGTTTATGCTGATTGAAAGCGTTGTGTGTTACGAACCAAACGTTCGTAAAGTTTTCATTTGTAGATTCTCATTCATCACGTACTTTATATTTATTTGTGCTCCTTGAGAATCGTGTTATTTATTCCGTGTGCATACTTATTCTATGCTCATATAAACATTCATTGACTATAGACACTCTGTGGGAGCCATGAGCTGTATGTCAACAGCAAGTTCCATGACTTTGAATTATTGAACGCACTTTGTATATGTACGTTCCGTGCGCCGGCTATATAAACAGCCGCACTCAAGCCACATTATCCAGTATCCAGCATACATTATTCAGCACGCGTCACGGTTGACATGCGCCGCGTCGTGTAAGCTCTGCAGACAAACACTGCAGTTCTGCGGCCGAACATTTCGCAGTCAATCATCAGAAGGTCACAATGAAACGCAGCCCTCAGCATAGTGACATGACGTCACTATATACAGCATAGTCGTGCTTACCAAAACACCAAGCATCAGTGTTACCGACACCGTACGGCAGCCGGTTCCGTCCCCACCAAGGGGGATAGATGTTCCGCTCGTGTAGGTGCAGTATACACTCAACTTAAGCGCCTTCGGGCCATCATTCGCCTTCGGTCAATTAAGCGCCTTCGGGTCATCATTCGCCTTCGGGCAGTCTAGCGCCTTTAGGCCACCATTCGCCTTCGGACACAACAATTCTCATCCATTATATTCATTACTCAGTACACGGCTGACATACGCCGCGTTGTATCGCTCTACGATCCAACACTCTGCAATCTACTTCAGGGATCACCACGTATGATACTCTGAGGACACGTCGCCATGTCGTGCGACATCAAGTCGATTAGCTGCGTGTAATATTATATACTCATCACTGANATGTCGTGCGACATCAAGTCGATTAGCTGCGTGTAATATTATATACTCATCACTGAACGTATTCATGTGTTTGAGGAACTTTTTGGAAATTGATTTCCTATATGAAATCACTCAACTGCTGTACCATCCAATACATGACACCGCCCTCGCAGCAACTCAACATTTAACACAGTTGTTCATAATATTCTCTAGTTTCAGCCATTTGCTTATCAGCTACAAGGCCGAACTGAGGAAAACTCAACCACTTCGCAGAAGACCACAGCCAATGCAGCGAAGCAAGGAAGCTCGTCTAAACGATTAAGTATCATTCCTCGTAACGAGGACCACATCTAGAACCTATTCTGATGTATTAAAAATCCTGCACTATTCTATGGCTTTTCATAACCAATTTCAATAAAACAGAAGGCACTTTTGTAAACGAATCTTTCGTAGATGACGGGGGGATGTTTTCAAAAACTTGAGTTCATGGGGCTTTTTGTTTTCAGTGCAGATCAGCTACGATCGCACCTCCCTCTTGTTAATATGCCACATGGTAATTCTGTATAAACTGGGTAAAGGGGTATTTAAGGGGATTTTACGTAAACGATTGTTTATGTTTAATATTATTAATTTGTTCAAACTCCGTAGAAATTGTTATTGACGGAGTGTTAGTTACCCACAACAACTAACTTCATTTTTGCGAATCCAGGATCATTTTTGTAATTCTGCTTTTGTAAATTTAGGAATATATATATGTGTGTGTGTGTGTGTGCATGAATGCAGACGTTTGACTGGATGCTATGTGGTTCTGTTCGATTTTATATACACGTTTCGTGCAGTACATGAAAGAAATTGATGAACATGTCGGTTCTTATTCTCTTTCTTCAATAACGACATTCTCATTCAAATTATTACTGTAATATCATTGACGCAAATGAAAACACATGTTTCGATGGGGGTATTTTTTATCTCTTATGAAACTAAGAATTTGTTATTGACGCAAATGAGAACACGTGTGTTTCGGCGGCGGGATTTCTCTCTTATGAAACTTATTACTGTAATGTCATTTACGCAAATGAAAACATGAGTGTTTCGATAGTTGGATTTCTCTCTCTTATGAAACAAAAATTTGTTATTGACGTAAATGAGAACACATGTTTCATTGGCGAGATTTCTCTCTTATGAAACTTATTTAAAAGATTATTGCTGTACTGTAATTGACGTAAGTGAGAACATGTGTTTCGGCGGAGGTGATTGTTATTGACGCAAATGAGAACGCAAGTGTTTCGATTGAAAGAGCTCCTTACACGTACCCCGCATCAAATATTTACTTTTGTCTATTTGCATCGACAGAACGGTATATTAAAGACGCTTCAGACAGTCTCAGACCTCATTGGTTCGTAGCACAGAGAGAGACAAACACGATGGACGGTTAGTCGTTTTATGCACGGAACAACTGTGGTCAAACGTGGGAGATTGTTGAAGGTGAGTTTTCATTTACTTTACAACACTATCTTTCTCTATCTTGCATACTTGCTTTAAACCTTTCTTTTTCTTTTAGAATTTCTTGGTTAGGAGGTGGAGGGTGCACATGTTGAAGTTCCAACTCTAGAGAGGGTGCATGGTGTGTATATCATTATCTTTTTTACCTTACACAATTTTTTTAAATTTTTGATTCTATTGAAACACATGTTCTTAGCTTTTAGAATTTCTTGGAGAAAAGGCGAAGGGGGGAGTGGATTACAACCAATATTATTTTGATGAATTAGGGATACGTTTAGGTGAGTATTTGTATTTAAAATCATTCCTGTTGTCTATTGAAACACATGTTCGTTTTATTTTTAGAGGTTAGAGCGGAATTGGAGGAGGAGGAGAAGGGGGATCGAGAAGTGCTTCTAGAAATATTTGTGTTGGAGCGTGTTGAGTAATGCTTTTTTTTCTCATACCTTACATTTCACCTGTTTTCTTTCGGCATTGATCACCTTCTCTGCTTGTAGAAATTCGTTAATATGAGGAAAGGATGGAGGAAGGGAAGAAGTATAAGGAGGAGTGAGACGAGGAGGTGGAGGAACAACCCGAGATGACATGGTCAGTACGATAATACCATAAACTTAAAAAATTGCGGTTTTAATTTAAAAAATGACTGTTCTGTATCACTTTTGTTTTTTTTGTTTTTTAGATGAACGCCTGCTATACGACAATATGGGAGGGGTACAAAAATTTATTTTTTACCTTTCTTCGTTAAGAACAGTTTTATCATTTCTTTTATTTTTAAATAAAGCACAGATGAACGCAATGGATGAGATTTAATTTCAGCATCAAACGTGTGTTACTCGCATCTCTATTCTAGTATTGAAGACTATACACCGCTTTCATTATTGTTTACTTCATTCATTTCTTCCAGTGTATGAACGTGAGGAGTCTGTCCTTGCCTTCACGCGGTACATCTCTTTCCTGTGAGATCTCATAAATACGATGACGGTGAACCGGCGGTAGGTGGAGATGAATGATCGGCAACAGGAAGACAGCGGCGTGGTGCGACCTACAGCGATCATACTCGTGATATCGAACCGCTTCAGTGGTTAAACAATGATCTCTTTGAACGGAGATATTTTGCGTGGAAGTATAGTGAATACGATAGACATTCAACAACCGTCAACATTTTGAGACCAGTGTCTAACATGTTTCCTTTCAACATTTCTTTCTTTACACCATTTTTTAAAAAAAATTATCTCTTGTTTAGAATGTCAATTTGTCATGGAAAGACCGTCCGCTCCGGAACATTAAGGCATGCAAAGTTAAATTTTTTTCTATTCCCCCCGGCTCGTGTCTTTTCTTCTTCTAAACGTGATTCTGACGAGCAATACCGCAGCAATATTGTGGCGCGGATCAATACACGTTTTGATGAGTTATGCGAGCGGGTTAAGCGTTAAAGATATTTCTTTCTTATCATATAGATTTTCACCGCATGGATGGCAACCATGTCGGATTCCCCTTTGTCAAGATACAGCCGTCGTTTAATAATACTAAAAAGGAATTATAAATGTACAGTATATTGATGATGCATGTTTTAAAGGGTCAATTATGGCAATGGTCTGTTATCATAACCGTACTCTCATCCCACATTCTACTCGTCCGTCACAGTATTGTACTATGGTTAATAAACTCATGTCTTCTTTAGATTTGACAAATATTTATTTCCCGATGAAATGATCAATGTACAACGTTTCGAAGAACAAAATCCAGACTATTCATCCAACGTACATCAACTGATATGGTCGTCACCACAGAACAAGTGGGTGGTTCATGGAATTTTTTACGCGCAGACGGTAATGCAACACCATTCCAATCTCTTATTGTGTCAAGGACATTACTGTTGGATAAAGGATATGGGAAGATTACTCGGTAGTCAATTGTCGAAACATGCACATCGCGTATCGTTCCGTGACACATGTTCACGTGTTTTCCGACACCAAGGAAATTTCAACTACCACACGTGCCACGGATTAATACGCGATGTCACGGAGCAGACGCGAACATGTTCTTTAAAATTTATGGGAGGTAACAGCGCACACCACTCTTGATCTATTGTGATTTTGAAGCTTTCACGAAACCTATTGCATCATGTAAACCACCGTTCCATGCACCGTATTGCGAGGTCTTTCAACATCACACTCTTTTCGCAGTTACACTCCATGTGGTCTTCACCTTTCATGTGAATCGCAATTGCTATATATCTTTTCGCAGACGTGATGTAGCGAACTCGTTGCAGACGTTGAAGGACATTGCATGTGACAATGTAGCATGTGTCAACCACCCCCCACCGCTCGTGATGCATCCCGAAGATGGCAGTCATTTCCGTAGCGAGATGTGTTGTATTTGCGGGAGGAGCGTAACACAAAAAGACAGCGTACGCGATCACAATCACTTCACTGGTGCGTATCGCGGATCTGCACACAACGCATGTAATGTTAATTATAAAGTGCCACTTCATATTCCTATATTGATTCACAATTTTCCTTCTTGCCATTCTTAATTTATTCTTCGCGCGAAATGAAAAGCTTCGAGTTTTAATAACCATAAACTCTTAATTGTGGCCCACAATCACGAGCGTTTCATCGCTATTTCGATGTTTTTTCGTCTTCTTTAAATTTATGTCCAGCTCACTCGATGCTTTGGCACCCTCTATCCGTCCGACAGATTTCATTCATGTTAGCATGCATTTTCCCGATGACATCAATTTCGTATTAGTCTGTAGAAAGGTTGTTTTCCGTACAACTATGTCAATGCGGAAACGAAACTCAAAGAAACTGCATTACTGCCCAAGACGCTTTATTTAGTCGTTTTTACGGCGCTCACATTTCCAACGAAGATTACATGCACGCGTAACACGTCTGGCAAGCGTTTGGGATTCGCAATCTCTTTTAATATTTCGATTTATATTTGAAAATCGATGTGATTCTCCTCACCGACATATTCAAATCGTTTCGAAACTTGTATTTGCGCGCGCACTCTCTCGATTTTACACATTGTCTCACCACATCATCTCTGTCGTGGGATATTGTGTTTAAAATGACGTGAGTGACGTTGGAACTGCTCACCAACGGGGAGATGCTTATCTTTTGGGTAATGGGAGTTCATGGTGAACTCTATCAAGTGAGTTCTCGATATGCGGAAGCCAATAATGTATTCATGGATTAAAAGCTACAATCCGTTAGAACCGGATCGTTATCTTTAATATTTCGACTGTAATAACCTGTACGCAAAGGCTGTCACAAGCCTTACCCATCGGTGATTTTCAATGGGATACAGACATTGCAAACTTTGGTGTAGCTCAAGCGGTTGCGGAGGTCACGTCTCGCGGATGTGTTAGATTTGAATCTCGACATTTCGGAACATCTCCATGAGACTTTCATCGATTTGTCGGTTTGCACAGAAACACAAAACCCGCGACATCCGCAGATTCTAAAACCGAAACAGATGGACACACTTCTTCCGAAACGACACTACGTCATTCACATTCGATAATTGCAACAAGCGTTAGACATGGGTTACAAACTTATTCGCATCCATCGCTATCTCTTTTTTCGTCAAATTCATTGGTTTCTCTTCAACTCCTTACGTAACATTGCATTACGAAAGAATGCTACTTCTTCTTTCGAAACGATATTTTTAAGTTGATGGTCAATAATATTAATGGAAAGAGTTGTGTGAATGTGCGACATCGGCGCATGTATCTCGTCAACAGGTGGGAGGGACGATGTGGTTCAGGGAAACTCATTGCAGATCCGGCGTTTCGATGTAGCCGACCGATTTAAGGTGGTCTTTTGACGTGTTCCTCAAAACAGAAGTGCGTATGAATAAATATATTTCCGTCGGATTTTCGATTTTAGAATTCTCCAAATATCACATTTTCTTTTTTTTACACGTTTCTCAAACCGTGGTTTCCCGACATCAAACTCTTGTATTTAAACACGGATTCTTTCGATGTCGCGTAATGTGTATGACGTTATGAAGCTCTATCGACACATGCGAGGATGACCTTGTGACCCTAACCTCATTTTGACTCAGAACTGGCACATGTGTTATTCTTATGGGTGAAACTGGCTCAGAACCGGCACACGCGTGCATGACCTTGTGTCTTTTTCTGACCCACCACCTCTTATCTGGCTCTGAACCGGCGCAAATGTCCTATTGACGTCACTTCGGTTGAACCGAATCGCTACGAGTCCAACCATAACCACCTAGATATGTGTATCACTACCTAGATATGTGTATCTAGGCGGTAATGGTCCACCTGAGTGTTACAGAATAGGGTTTCAGATCCCAAATGCTCGGGATTCGCCGTGCGTTTGCTCGGGATACGCCGAATGACGAATATGTGGAGCCGCCTTGACCACATACAGTTGATTGACACCACTATGAGAAGCTGCGCGTAGTTTTTTCGGAAATATGAGAAATTCCGCTTTATATTTCCTGCTCCTTGTTAGTTCTCTCTTGATTAAGGTCTCTTCTGTCAACTCAAGTGGGCGTTCGGTCCACTTCTGAGTCGTACACTGTGTCAACTGTGGAATGCTGGGGATAAGATGTTCTGTGACGCGGAGTGGCGCGAATGTTTGTCTTGGTTAGGTGCAGTGTTCGTGGTTTTCTACAGCTGTACGTTACTACCATAGGACGTGAATGCAATTCTGCTACTCCATATGTTATTTATATCCTATGTGGGTTATTTAATTTTCGTTGACAGACGAATCAATGATACTTTCGTGAACTGCCTACAATGCTAATTACGTGCACCATTTGCAGTGATTTATTTGTCGCAACAGACACTGTTGTTGGTACTAACTGTGGACATCTCTTCCACCACCAGTGTTTAATACAATGGCTTGAAAGGTAATTACTTTATGTTACTGTTTTTCACTTGATATATATCCTGTTTTTTGAAAATAAATATTATTCTTTAGATCCAAATCGTGCCCGCAATGTCGAGCAAAATCAAACGAAAAAAGTTTAAATCGTATTTTTTTCAATATTAATAATACTTCTATTGAGGATACTAATACTCTTCAGAATAAACTTGATAGTACAGAATTCAAATTACTCTTGAGCAATAATGAAATTAAGAAACTGAAAGAAGAAATGGAGACTTATCAGAAGAAAGCTGAACTACTTAAGTGAGTTGTACATTTCTCTCTTTTAAATGGAAAATAATTTTCTTTTGTTATGTATTAAATTGAGTGCTTTTATTTGAACTAGAGGTGAAGTGAAACGTTTAAAGCAAGACGTTCGGTCATCAGAAACCAATGTGAACACACTCAGGGAGCAGTTTCATATATTAAAGAGGCGTAACAAAGAACTGGAACCAGTTTTGCAAGAAGTGGAAAATCTTCGAAAGCAAATAGATTTTTTCAAAAAGTATGTTTTTAGTGTCTATATTGTAAGGTATTTTGAATTTATTTCAGTTTTGATCATTCAATATTTTTTTCAGAATTGAAACTGTTGTAAAGGGCACATCAGAGGAAGTTGATGATTTGTTGAACGAATTTGGCTCTTTTGATTCAATCAACTCTTTGTTGACTTTCACATCTGTGCTTAAAAAGTAAGTATTGTCCATTGAAACATGATTCTGTGACAATCATTTGTTTCTTACGAAGTTCATTATATCAAAATGAAATATAACTTCTTTACTATTAATTGGCTTGAATGTGTCAATTTTTTGAGCTTTCTCTTAATGGAAAACATTTTTAATTTTGAAGGATATATATATTTTTATATTGGTGAAGAACCAGAAATGGATGAAACATCTGTTTTGTCTTTTTAAAGATACTCACTATTGAATGTCCCATATTTTGATGTGTTATATCATTGATTGCATTTCATTTATGTTTCGGGAAGGGAAATGGAGATGACTACTTCTAAGAAGAAGGAACTGAGTAACAAGTTGCATGAGGCTGAGAGCAAAGTCTTCTCGCTGACTGTGGAGGTGAGTTACTGCTTCTGAATTTCAGAATAAAATTTAACACTACTCTCAATAATTGGTTGTTTAACATATATTTTGTTGTTAAACTAAACCACACTATTATTAAAACCTAACATAGTATTCTTAAATGAGTATAAGATGTTTATTTTAAAATGAAACCTGATGTACCGACTGCGATGGTCTTGTGACAGCATCTTCACTTCCATGATCCCGCTGAGCGATTGAGCATGGGTTCAAATCCTGCTCGTCCAAACTAGGTGAGGTTTTCAGTTGCCGTTTCACTTACCTGCTCCAGACAAATATCGGTGCAGTATCATATAAGTTCCCCAGCACCCAACATCACCCAAGTCCAACGGTTAGGTGTAAGAGCATACCTCATGACCTGACCCTTATCAAAAGACAAAATAAATAAATAGATATAAAAAATGAATATAGATTACTTTACTATGTAAAATAGTATTGTTAAAAAAAGAAACACTTTGAACTGACCCACTATTCTGAATTGGCATCTTTGGAAGTGCCAACCAAGACACCTAAACTAATCCATACCATATTAAGTTCTTAATGGAATATGTAAGAAAAAGCAATTGTTAATTTAATCATATTACAACTCTGTGTCATGACATAATCTCTGCCAAAATATCATATAACAGTGTGTTTTTCAAAAAATCATGTTATGATATAGGGCACTTCATTTTCTATTGTTACAAAAAATTACAGCATCTATTTTGTAAAATATACCTGAATAATGAACAGAAGCCTTATTTAGAACCCACTCCACGTTGTCATATGTATTCAACATTCATATAGACTGGTACTTATCCCAATTACTTTAATTTATCCTGAAATGACTGCATTGAAATATCTTGCTTAATTTGACACTGATCTTACCATATTTACGATTTTTTAACCATATTTCAGAGGATTTTTGTAAAAATTTGTAACTATAGTATCTTTATTATTTTTGCCTACATATTTGTTTTCAATTATACTGCGCCTTAACTTTTTTTAATTTATAAAATGAGAAAGGTATTATATCAGCATTAAGATATCAGTACTTAGAACAAATAACTTGATTATACTCGTAATGGAAAAATACTCTTAATGTTGAAATACTTATATTATTAATTGTTTGACACATGTTGCCAGTATATACATGATTTGAATATAGATGTGTAACAGGTACTTAAACACAGTGCTATGTTCATGCCTAAAACCAGAATATTTCTTGTTACCCTTTTTTGACACTTTCACAATCCATTAAAATTTTATGCCACTTTATATTGGGTTGCAGTCCATAAGTTTAGGCACTTTTTTGAAAGTATGAAATAATGTATAAATTGCTCATAAACTGCTCTGTTATTTTATTCTTTCTCACTTCTCTGTTCTTGTTGCAATTGGTGCTAAACCATTAAATACAATGAAAGAAAATTATATGAAGCAGTGGATGTGGAAGTTTCTGTATTGGTTTTGTGGCAGATACGACGTCTGAAGGATGAGATGGTAGCACAACGCAAGGAGAATGATCAACAACAAGAGGAGTTGCACCATATGTCTGGGGAGTGTGCTAGTCTTCAGAAGAAGGTTTGTATGGCAAGGGCAGTCCTCAATACTATGGATGAAAAAGATTTTTGTGAGTGTATGCTTTTCATACAGCAATTGTACAGTTGGAATTGATCTTTTGTGTTTCGAGATAAGCATGTACTTAAAATTTCAACTATCTTCTGAAATTCATAAAACCTGGAGTCTTAAGTCTTGATGTTGGTGTACCTTAATAAGCATGTGGTATTAAAGAGTCTGAAGGCAGATCATGCAACCTAGTGGTATTTATAATAAATTATGGTTCTTATACTTATTTGAATTTTCATTTATTTTGAATTCATTAGTATAGTTGTGCCATTTTAATTTTAAAATATTAAAAATAATGTAATTTTCTTCTTGCTGTCATTTCCCTCTGCGTCATCTTCTTTTCGACCGGGATCTGGTTTGTGACTACTGATGGGCAAGGAAATCTAGGGCACCCTCCTTACTCAAATATCTCAGTCATTACAAATAATCTTTCATTGCCACAAACTCATATACACTTGCATCCCTACCCCTAAGCACTAAGTCCACCATTACCTCTATTCCACCATACAATCCCAACCATAGCACACCTCTGCCCCACTTTCCTTTAAACTGTAAATCTATTTGTCCAGCAACCCCTGACTTACAAAGTGTTCACTCATGCAACATAATCTTCATCATTGGACTGTTTTCTGAGCTGCAACCTGCCTCTAACACTCAGTGGTCAGTCTCTTTTTCCATGTCCGCCTCCACACACATCCAATCGTCAAGTCTCTCCTTCACATTTGTTCACCCCTGCATCAGATGATCAAGTCCTCTATTCCTTCGCCACTCACCGCGAACCTTCCATTCGTCCCCCTCTCCAGGTTACTACACTCTTCTTCCCTCAGCTTATGCTAGTCTGATTGTGTCCAAGCTTCACTTAGCAACCACTTTTTTGGATCATTGCTCCATGTGCCGGCTACACATGCTCTTTTTGAATCATTGCTACACATGCCATCTTTGATGGAAAGTTCCTACTGCTGTGTATTGCATCTCAGACCTTTCACCCTTTGGCCGGATGCTAGCTAGTGCCATCAACATTGCTACTTGCACAAATATTTCCAGACCCTCTTAGAACTTTTCTCATGAATTTCCTTTTACAGAATTCCATTTTTTATAACTTTTGAAATTGCCCTTTTGCCCTAAAATTTCTCCTTTGCGTCAATAATATTAGATCTGCTTTTATTTTCATCACTGAAAAATACATGTGGTCAATAACCTTACACTTGTTCATTATACTTGTTTTGTGGATTATAGCCCTGAAAATGGCTGTTATTTACCTATAATATAAGGACTTTATGCTATAAATAAGGAAAGATTTGTTTTCCTTGATATTTTAACTTAATATGCTACTTTCTTTAGTCTCTCTGCTGTCATAAACATTTTATTTATCTTGTGTATGTCAAGGTTATTTTTTATTATGAATGTTCAGGTACGTTCCATGGAGGAGGCAATGGTGTCCCCAACCGCCAGTCACCCTTGTGCTGGAGCCCTCAAGCGTCTACTAGCAGAGAGCCCTGCTCCGGATACGTTAAAGAAAGGATGTCTTGACACACCTGAGGAGGAGAAGGTAAAAAGTTTTCTTATGTAGCTTTACAGTTATGTGTGAATGAAATGTTTATTCTGATTATGTTTTACCTCTAAATGACTGCCACAGTGATTCATTTAGTGCCAATAAAGAACTCCCTATAATAATTTTTCAAATGTTTTAACTCTAAAATGTTTGTATTAAAGGTATAATTCTTCTGCTTGAGTTTTATCATATAATTTTGTACCAATTGTACATATGTCCTTGTTCTTCTGTAATGAAGTTTCGTGATATATATTAGCCATTTATTATCCATGCTAATAAAAGTATATCCTATGGAATGTCTGTGGCAAAGAGAGAAAAAATTGTCAGGGAAATTATCAGAAATTTCGAACAATGCTTCTTAAGGATAGTTCCATGTGAATTGCAGAGTATGGTAAATACTGATGGAAAATGAGAGTGAAAAAATGAAAACCTTGGTTACTTTGGCATGTATATGATATTGAGCGTATTGATTTGTCTGCTAGAGATCTCTAGTCGGTACTCAACTACTCTTTGTCAATCAATTGAACATATTTTCTATGGGACATATCTGTGGTTGATTTAATTTGTCGTAGCTAGTCATGTATTTTGGGATTTAAAAAATTTCAATATAGTAGAGTCTGATTTTCAAGTAGGATTGTTGAAGACCCTTTTTTTAATATAAAACATTTGTAAATTATGGAATTGTAACTTTCAGTTATTTATGCTCCAAACTGCGAAGTAACTAAAGTTCCAGTTGAGTTTTAATGTTACTCCACTTAAGTTTCTATCTCAAGTTTTCTAACTTTAAGTTTATTTAATTTTTTATGGAATTTTTTATTCATTCTTTATGGAAGGATAGAATCCTATGTATGAGACAGTTTCATTTCAGATTAAAATTTTATTCAGAATTATGCTGATTCAGACTGCAATTTACTTATTTAAAAACAAATGGAAACTTAAAACCAGCACATTGTTCAAAGTCGTCATGGCACTGGTGATTGCTTGCTTCTTTTTAAAACACAGGATACGTGGTTCAAATCTTCCTAGAGGAATTTTTTTTTTTTTTTTGCCAAAATGATTGTGTGTCAATTTTGTACTGTTATTAACTTTTTTTACATATTATGTAAAAATAATCATACAATGTATTTGAAACATGTACTTTTGTCATCTGAGTTACTAGCTCTGTAGTGACAATCCAATATATTTTTAAGTTTTTTTTATGATTAAGTGTAAAAAAATAGGGTTAAATGCTTAAATCAGCAAGTGAGAGGCAACAGGTATGTAAACATCCTCTGTTTGTTGTAAATAGTCTATACTAAATTTTCATTGGATTTTGTTTTTTGTTTGTTTATCAGTTTTTGTGTTTTATGGAATTACTTTTTATTTCTGAATGTGCCAGAAATACCAATTATTGTTTTAAAAGTTTCATTTCAAATCCTGAACAATGCCAGGTAGTTCTATTAGGATACAATAAGTGATTGCATCAATGGGCTAAAGGAGGTAGTCTGCTTCAGAGATTGGTTTGCACAGATGTGGTTATTTGTGAATGTACTCTCACAAATGGAGTTACTACAATTAATTATCACTCAATTTATCAAAATATGTCTCTTATTTTTCTTCTAAATGTAAGCTTTCTAATAACTGTTGAGTATTTATAGTCACCAATATATTAAATTAATAATAAAAAACAGCTTCCCTATATTATAATGTATAGTATAATATTAAAATGTACAGTAATAGAAATTGGCCAAATTTTCATGTTACAAAGATCTCATTTTATGGTGTTGTAGAAAAGCTCTGAATCCCCATACCTTCGCATAAAGTCTTCTGTGGTCGGATTGACACCTCTTCGGCCGTGCTCTTCAGGAAGTGATAGAAATCTCAACAAATTCAGCATCTTCAAGAAGCCTCGAATGAACACACTTACACAGCGCTTTCAACAGCCTGAAGAGGAGATGTATGATGGGCTTGGCGGCCACTCGAAGCCAGATCTTTTTCCGAGACCTCTTGCTCACACAAAAGTAAGAATACATGTTAATAAGAGATTTCTACCACAAGAAAAATTAATTGTGTATTTATTACACTTTCCTGTCCACTTGTTTTACATAATCTTTGTAAATATTATTTTCTTTTTTGTCTTTTAATATTCTCTCTTTTTTATTATACATAGATATATAGTAGTAGTTTGCTCTTATATTCCCAAAATTTTTGTTTGTAATATAATTTTACTTTGTGTTTACTTTCCATAAATCTGAAGTTACACTATTTTTTAAAGCATGTAACATTACTTCTAAAGTGTATGTAATGGCTAGTGCCCAGTAATCTTCCACTACAGACTGTATTTGAAGCAATAACAAAATCTGATAGAAATTTAAAAAGTTCATTTTCAGTACCTTTCTTGCATGGGTGTTCATTCCTGGGAAGTTTCCAAAAATTTTCTAGTAGTCAAAGCATATTATGTTGCACATCAGAAAATGAATATTTATATTTATATATATGATTAATCAACAGATTTTAATCCCAGTTACATAAATATTCTTTTAACATATACAGTTCACATTAATTTAATTAACATCATTAAGGAACAAAGTTTTCACTTGATTAAATAAATAATTAAAAACTTGGACCTTTTATGGACTAATAATATTTATATATACAGTGAAATTTCCAATAAATTACATCTACATGTAGAATTTTCCAATTTTCCTTACACTATTATGTAACTTAATGTTCTACAAAACAACAATAAACCCAGTATTAGTGCATGGAATATCAATAAGGTAAAAACTGAAGTAGTGTGAAAATTGCGCTGTTTGTTGCATGCTAAACAGCTTCATGTCTTTGAAGTTGCAATGAATTGGATATGGATACTCGTTACTGGTATTAGTCACAACAACAAAATTATAACTATACTAGCTGATTACCTGGTGTTGCCCAGATTTTTCTTAGACTAATCTACTTTTTCTAACGAAAAAATAAAATCTATATAGCAAGATCAAAATACTTTTACTTACTGGTTTATAAAAGCATGTGCAACATCCTAATTTTTCAAATTCATAATAATACAAAACTTGAATGTATACTCTACACCATCTTGCAGGAGCTGCACCAGTGGAACTTTCACTTCCGAGCTATATCATGGCTGCACCTGTTCATTAAAATTCTGGTAAAATCTAAACTATTTATGAAATTTTACGATTTAAAGACGTTTTTTAATCTTTGTTAAATGCACAAAACAAATTATCTATTATATTTGATTGATTTTTCCCTTCTTAAATTACTCTTTTAAATTGAAGTATTTAACACTTTTATTTTTAATAACATTTTATCGATAATTTGGTAAATTTCTAGTTAGACATATGCTGCCGTTGACTTTTTTGAAGAACTCTTTAAGGTAAACAATATCGCCATTCATAGATGTCAGCTATCTCTAACCGTTTAGGCAGCATAAGCAAATATAACTCTCTTTTACCTGATTTTATCGACGTTTACCCATTTCTATCTTTTTTACCGCTTATTTTTAAAATAAAAGTTAGCCAATGTTCATCCTGGATATCTATCCTTGCCAAATTCCAACACAATAGGTTCAGTGGTTTAGTCATTATCAAGTAACAAACACACACACATTTTTGCATTACACATTTATATATTAGTATGGATAAATTAATGTGATTATAATGTACAAATTGACTGCACTAATAATTAATCATGTTACGTCGAATGAAAATGGTAGACGGGACCGGGATTCGAACCCGGGACCTTGAGCTCTACGCGCTCATGCGCTTACCGACTGCGCCATCCCGTTCGCCTCTCGGGTCCGTCTATCATTCTCATTCAACTTGTGAAACCCAAAGACCTCTGAGGTGGTCTCGTAGAGACTAGATTCCTCATCTGAGGCGACTCCCATAGGAAGTACTTTATTTGGGTAGCAT